>PVKS010011259.1:0-57210 GCA_004027875.1 Aplodontia rufa
TATGTAAAACTATAATGCACTAATAAAAATAAATTTAAAAAACCATGATTGAAAGTCAAACTATTTTCAAATTGAGTGTGGAAAGCAAGACATATTCACCAGTTATTGTCATCATCACTGGGATCTCTGGATGGAGTCAGTGGCTACACAAGAGCTTTCAGTGTCTCCAACCAAGATAAGATTCAAGAATGTGCTTTTAATATACAGAATTTAAAACTTCAATCTTATTAATATAATGGGACAAAAAAAAATTCTAGGGTTTGTGTGCTTCCAGCCCCTCTCCTCATTAGAACTGCTGAAAAGAGTCTATCTACTCCATTACCCCCACTGCCTGGCTCTTACAAGATGGTTCTGCAACCAGACTAGCTGAGAAAGAGGATGTGAAAAAATACCAAATTAGTGATGAACACTCTTCACAATGTCTGACAACTGAAGTAAAGACCGCGTGATAATTTGGATTACTGTTCGGTTGTTAGGCAGTATTTGTTTGCCTGCCACATCACTTGATGGCTACTTTGGTTATAGCTTTAACAGGGTAGAAGATTTATTCACTGGATGGATTAAAAGAAAATGCAAGGACTAGAACAATGTAGATGATATGTTCTTATTTTTTAAAAAAGATATGTACAAGGGCTAGAGTGGTGGCTCAGTGGTTGGAGCACTTGCCTGGCATGCACAAGGACCCGGGTTCAAACCCCAGCACCACATACACAACTAAGTGTCAGAGATACAAAAATCAGATGAATAAATAAAATTGATATTCTCTCTCTCTCTCCCTCCCACTCTCTCTTTCTTAAAAAAATGTAAAAAGATATGTACAATGTACTCAGTTTTACCCCCAAATATACCCATCAATATGCCAAAAATGTATCACATATATGAATAGGTATTTAGAATTACTGGAAAGATAAATACCACTCTATTTTTAAAAGGTTACCTCTCTCTCTGGGGACTGGGAATGGACAGGAAGAAGACAGTGGGAAAATAGCCCTTTGTATTCTGCATATTTCTGAGATGTTTGAACTAACTGAAATAGAAATTAATTATAATCTATTATTAACAATAAAAAATTATAATCTTCCTAGTGGCCAATTTTTGAACATGTAAGCAATATAGTAAGTAACCAACACTTAGAAAATGCTTGGCGGTGATTATTCCTCCCATCTCAGAAAGCTACACTTTTGTTCAACCTTTTGATATCTAACGTTTTTGTGTAATTATTTAAAAAATGTTCCCAATTTATTATGTTAAAAATGATCCATTTCAAGGTTGTTTGGAATTTGCACTCATGTTAAATTTGGCCATGTTTCTTCTCTCTTAAAATGAAAAATATCAGTCATTTTAATTAGCTCTGATTATGTTTGTGAATGCTGCCTTGGCCTGTCTTCTGGTTTGGAGCTTTTTCAAGGGCAAATAGATATTTGTCTGGTGTTCTGTGTGGAAGCTGTCCTTGTGCTTCTTTTCCAATGTGGTGGGAAGGGAACAGCTGTCATCTGTCCTGAGAACTCAGCACTGTGCCTGGCACCGTGGGAATTTACCCAGGATGCTTTTGGGGAAGACATCTGACACTTCATGATAATCTTAACTGTAAACTAGAAAGACACTGGAACTGGAGGAATTAAAGTGAAAGGGAACAAGAGATGACAAATTTGAGATGGTTTTTGGAATCAGGGTGACCTTAGCATATTTTAAAAGTTAGCTTCATTTATTTTTATGTTCTAAATCATAAGAGAAGATTTTCTCATAAGGATTCTAAGAGGAACTCATAAACCCAAATCATTTTTAAACAGTTACTGAAAACAGCAATGAAAACCATCACTAGGAATGTTAGGAATGAAGACTGCAGGTTTGAGGTGAAGGAAGGCTTCACAGAAGATGATTCACTCCTTCACTTGGAAACTGGTGTCCTTATATGATCGATATTGTCAATTGTGTGGTGAAAAGATTGCGGTGTTTGCGTCATAAGAGCATGGCATATAAATTAATGTTTTATCAACCATAAAAATAAAGCGAAAAATTAAAATGTAGCCTTCATGTGTTTATGTAAAGAAGAGGCAGAAACAAATCCTCAACACTGTAGAAAAGCTTAGACTCTAGTCATTCACTACGAATACTAATCTATTCACATATCTAGAGTGAATATTAAATAACGGCAACAGGAACATTCTCACTTACGGGTTTTGCTTTACCTCTCAACACCAAGGGATGGAGCAAGTTATTTGAAGTCATTTGCGTCTGGTTAGAAGAACACCAGAACCACCTAGTGGATTTTTCATTTACTGCATGATCCTTACACTTCACTGCTAAATTTTCATTGCAGAGAAAAATCCTAAAGTGAAATCAGTGGTTATGATGTCCTTGTGGGTTATAACAGAATCAGTAATTGTTAATCTTCAACAGATAAAGCTGTCCCTGAGTCCTTGAAGATAAGTCCCTGCCCACCGAGCCCTCAGCAGCGAGCACACCGCTGCATTGGGAAGCACAGCCAGAATTAAACCTTTGGCTGAGAAGATATACACCTGATAGGCATCTGCAGCTTTAAATTTTCCGTGAAAGTCAGCGAGCAAGGTAAACTGCAGCAATTCATTTGCATTCAGGGCAGAGTCATCCTCTCCATGAACAAGAGCAGAGAACTCTGCGGAGAACAGCCAAGGGCTACACTAGCAGGTTGACCTTTGAATAAATCCATGGACACACAAGCTGGAGTTTACAATCAATTTCACTTGTGGAACAAAAAAGCTCATGTGGTTACAGTGTGTCCAGACCATTCAGTATCCTGTCCCTGAGCCAGCTGGGCCTCTGCATCTTGGTGATGATGACAGATGTTACATATATTATACTGGAATCTGGGTCAGAGAAAGAACAAATATTCTGGGAAAGGATACTTTGGTGAAATGCTAAAGGTTATAAAATACCAAATTTTGGTAAATGCTAATGCTGGGTCAAAGGTTAATCTCTTATATCCATGATTTATTATGCACTGAAAGAGAAAAGGTCAGGATTTAAGGGAAGCGAAAGAGTCGCTGCTATTCTAACCTGTAGCTCGGCAGATGCTGGGCTTCGGGCTCCGAGCCGGTGTTTCTCAGCCAGCGCTGCGTGTGAAGCGCATGTGGAGGGGCTGGGCTCGCCCAAGGTTGCGTGGCATGTCGGGCTGCCATCAGAAACATGTGGTGGCTGGAACTGCTCTTCTCCTTGGTTTACCAACAATTCTCACTCAATTCTCTTCTCCCACAGCGTGAAGGAGACTAGCATGAAGGAGACTAGGCTCTTTGAGGCCTGAAGTTGCACACCGTGAATTTTAGGAGAGTGATGATCTATTCCTAACTCTTTAGAAGCCAACATAGGAAAAATGTCCCTTCACAAGAATAAAACCCAGTTCTTCTTGCTGGAACATCCAGTAAACAGCTAAAAAAATGTGTGCGTAAAAGAAGAGGAAAGGAAGAGGAAGAACAGAAAAAAGAACAAGAAGAGAGAAATGGAAGAGGCAGAAATAGGAGATAATAAAAATAAAGACCAGCAGAATGGACTAAAGAAATGGGCAGGGGGCGCAGAGTAAGGACTTTAGAAGAGTCAGAGTTAAACGGCTTCTTTTAAAAACTATTTTATTTTATTGTGGTAAAAATACTTAACACGAGATCTACCCTCTTCAAACCTTAACTGTACAATACAGTGTTGCTCATGGTAGCTCCGATTCCTGTGGCAGAACTTTAGAATTTATCCCTTTTACACAATTAAAACTTTATGCCCTTTGATTGCCAAGTTCCCATCACCAGAGCCCAGTTCCTGGCAAGCACCATTCTCTCTGATTCTTTGTGTCTGACTACTTTAGATACCTAATAAAGGCAAAATCATACGGCCTTTGTCTTTCAGGGACTGGCTTTTTGCACTGAGTATATCTGCAGGTTCATCCATGTTGCAATATGGCAGGATTTACTTCTCTTCAGGCTGAATAATATTTCAGTGTGTGTGTGTGTGTGTGTGTGTGTGTGTGTGTGTACATGTGCATGCATGTGCACACACGCACACATGTAATGGAGGGAGGGAGACAGAGAGAGAGAAAACCTAAATCTAAATCTATATCACAACTTCTTGATCCATTCCTCCATTGACTAACATTTAGATCATTTCCACATCTTTGCTTTTGTGAATAATAAGGTTGCAAGGAGCTATATCTTGGCAGTTCACTAGATATGATGCTATATTTTCTGAGATCCTGATTGTAGTTATTTTGGTTAAATACTTGGAAATGGGATTACTGGATAATATGATAATTCTATTTTTATAAAACATTTTTAGAGGTTTATTGAGGAATAACTGACAAATTACATATTTATGTATTTAATATTTTTATAATAAATGTATCTTATAATTGAAATCTTGTTTCCTTTCACCAATGTTATTTTCCATCACTTTCCCTGACCCCAGGTAGCCACCATTATACTCCCTCTTACAGTCCATGAGTTTGACTTTTTAAGATTCTACACATAAGTGAGATCATGCAGTACTGCCTTTCTGCAACTACTTTATTTCCCTGAGCAAAATGTCCTCCAGATTCATCCATGTTATTGCAAATGGCAGGTTTTCCTTCTTGATAAAGGCTGAATAATATTTCAATTATATATTACACATTTTCTTTATTCATCTGCTGACAGATGCTCAAAGGGTGGTTGCTTTTTCATCTAGTAGTTCTATTTTTAATTTTTTGAGGAATCCTCACACTGCTATCCATAGGAACTGTACCATCTTGCACTCCCACAACAGTGTACAAATGTTCAATCGCTCCGCATCCCTGCCAACACTTGTGTATTTTTATTGACATATAATTGACAGAAATTCTATATATTTACAGTGTACAATATGATTTCATATATGTACACACTGTGAAATGATGAGCGCAAGCTGATTAACATAGCCATCACTGCACATGCGATGTGTGTGTGTTGTCCGGGGACCATTCTCTTTTTTTGTAATACCTATCCTCACAGGAGTGAAGCAGCATCTCCCTGTGGTTTTGACTGGTGATGTGAAGCATCTTTTCTTATACTTGCTGGTCATTTCTATGTCTTCTTTGGAGGAAACATCTCTTCAATTCTTTAGTCCATTTTAAAATCGGGTTATTATTTCTGCTCTTGAGTTGTAAGAGTTGCTTACAGATTTTGAAGATTAGCTCTTGCTTGCTATTTGGTTCGCTCATGTTTCTTCCTGTCCAGTAGCTGCCTTTTCAATCTGTGCACTGTTTCCTTCGCTGTGCAGCAGAAGGTTTTCATGGGGTGTAACCCACTTGTAGTTAGCTTTGGTTGCTGTGCGTTTGGTGTCATATCCATGAAATCATGTCTAAGAATGATGTCTTGAGGTTCTTCCATTATATTCTCTGTATTTTTATAGTTTTAAGTCTTTAATCCATTTTGAGTTGGTTTTTGTGTGTAGCATATGATATGGTTCAAAATTCACTCTTTTGCACATAGAGAGTTGGTTTTCTAAACCCCGTTTTCTGAAGAGACTGCTTGCTCAGTGGGTACTGTCTTCTTCTTCTTCTTCTTCTTCTTCTTCTTCTTCTTCTTCTTCTTCTTCTTCTTTTTAGAAAGGGACAGTGAGAGAGAAAGAGAGAGGGAGAAAGGGAATGGGAATCAATTGTATTTAGTTTTGCATGTGGCTTTCGTTGCTACAACACTTCATTGTGTATGTGGTGCTGGGGTTTGAATCCACATCCTCGCGCATGCCAGGCAAGCGCCGTAACTGCTGGGCCACGGCTCCAGTCCTCAGTGTGTATTCTTGAAACCCTTGTCAAAGATTGGTTGGTCATATATGCATGGACTTACTTGTGGTCTTTCTAATACATTCCGCTGCTCTATAGACTGTCTTTATGCTAGCGCCATGGTGCCTTAATCATGATTGCTCTGTAATGCACTTTGAAAGCAGAAAGTGTGATGCTTCTAGCTTTTTCTTTCTCAAAATTGTTTTGGCTGTTTATCTTTTGCATTTCAAATTTTAATATTGTGCTTGTCTGCTTCTGTGGGAAAAAATGCCATCTTAATAGGGATGACATCCAATTTGTGGGCTGTTTGGGGTATTCTGGACATCTTTACAATTTCACATCTTCCAATCCATGAGCTAGAATGAAGCGCTTCTACATAAACAGCACCAGTTCCCAACATAGGCTGTTGGTGTTCTGTAGCCATGGAGATAAGAATGATAATCTTTGCTATTTTTACCATTTTAAAAGCTTGTTATTCTATCTCTTAGTACTTATAAGAACTTGAAATCATGTATTTCTTTGTGTATTTATTTGCTTTGTGTCTCTGTGAAGGCAGGACCATGTGTCTGTCACTCACTGTGCAATGACCAGTACCCATGTGCACAGTAGAGCAGGTGTTTAGAACTGCTTGCTTGGGGTGGGGGCGGGGGGCAGGTGTTCCCTTCCTGCTGCAACCATTTACTACCATGGATCTACCAAACATTCTGAGACCCCTTCTGCCTTGCTGGTTTTCATTATAGAGACCTTACCAAGAAAAAACTTAAAATTTACTTTGCTCATCTCTTGCTGTTAGGGGTGACCAAATGACCCAGGGCTGGCCAGTGAGAGGTAAGCAGAAAGCAGGGGAGGGACTCTGGGGAGGCTTTTTGTTCCCTGCGGAAAGGGACAAAAGCAGATCCAGATGGCACTACTCTTCCTCTCTTCTTAACTTACATGTGGAAAAAATGCTTGGATACAGAGCAGCCATCGTGAGCTCATTAGGGAAGAGGTCAGTCAATCCTCAGAGGTGCCAGGCCTGCCTGACGTTCGTTCTGGAGCCACAGAACCAACTGGAAACTAATCACCTCTTAGCTGACTGTTATTATTGTTTATATGAGAGAAATAAATATCTATTTGTTTCAACCACTGTAAGTTGGACTTTCTGTTATATCGATGCAAAAGTATTTCTGTTAGCAGTTCTGTGATTCCAGCCAAGTTTCTTTACTCAGTTTTAATGTCTTCATTGGAAAATGGGAATCTTAGCAATATTTTCCTTATAGTGTTAATGCAAAGAATAAATCTCATATCTATCTATCAATCATCTATCTGTATCACCCTCCTCATAATCTATCATCTATGGAGCAGTACAGAAGGGTAAATTATTCTTATTTCTATTTTGTTGATGGGCTCTCACTAATCTTGGGTAAATGAGTAAATGAGGACAGTAGAATAGTATGGGTTGAACACAAGACAGCAATAACTTGCCTTTTCTGTTTCTTTTCTTTTCTTTCTTTCTTTTTTTTTTAGAAAAAAGTAAGAAAAGGAGAAGAGATTAGGGTGAGGTAGGGGGCAAGAGTCGGGTCTAGCTAGGAGCCAGGAGGGTGTAGGGGATGTGGTCCACAAAGTATCTCCCATGGTAGCGATTTGGTGTGTTGGTGCTAAGTATGAAACCTGTGGCCCGGGCACACCAGCATCAAAGATACTGAGCAAACATCTGTGGGCTTAGCTCACTGATAAATGAATGAACTGTGCAGGTGTTTAAGAAAGCAGAAATTGCTATCTCTTCCTTAAAACTAAAGGGATGGGAGAGGCAGAGGTTTTTTTCTCCATTGCCATCTGCATGCCTTTTATAATATTTGCCTGCAATTGTGTGTGGGAAGACGTATTGCTCTATAATTGCTGTGCCCTTGCAAGGAGCAGATAAGAACATCCGGTGGGGGCAGAAGCAAAGGCAGGGGGAGCAGATTTCCCACAGAGTAAGATGTTCTGTTTTCATAAGAAGTCCCTTGCCATGACACACGAGAGAATGAAAAGGAGACCCTACAGAAGACAAGCCGATGCCTACTAATAGGCACATTACCTCCAAGTTCCCCACCAGGAGGCAGCTGTTCATTAAACAAGGCATAAATGCTGGAGCATGGTTATGACCTGCTCCATTCTGCAGCCGGTGCTGGCATGTAGCACATGTGTACAAGCGTCACTTTCATCACTGTGGCCCAGGGTGACAGCAGGGTCACGATCAGAATTGCCCGTGTGAACAGCTCCTTTGCATCTCTTCTTACCCAAATTCACTCTGCGAAGGCTCAGTGCATTTCTAATCCTTGCTTAAAACATGTGCAGACAACTATGGACATTTGAAACATATAAAAGGGTTAAAAGGGTTCATTAAGGGATTAAAAAGTGGATGCCTCCATGGGGAGGATCAACTTGGTCAGCCTTGGTCCTAAACATTATTTGCATCCCTTGATGTGGATGCCCCACAGCTAGCTATTTCTCTCCCCGTCCTCTTTCCACATGTGTCCTTTTTCCTCAGGACTACTTTGGCTTGAATCTTGCCTGAATTTTTAAATGAAGTAAGCAAACAGAAGGGAAGATCCCACTCAAATATCGAATAGCCTTGAGTTTGCAGGAATGTGTATTTGCTCCTGTGGTCCAAGAGATGAGACTCATAAAATAAGACCTTACTACAAATAGGGGCTACACACACACACACACATCTCAAAGCAGATGTGAGTCAAGAATGTGTGCTGATAACTCAATTTGCTGATGGCACTCTGAGCAGTGAGCCTACTTAGTACTGCTGAAGTTCTGTCATAGTAACTCTTCATGGGAACAAATGGACAGCTGGGATAAAACATGATGCTGAACATCTTCCTACGACTGAAGAGGCAGACAGATGTTAGCACATCTTCCTCCTCCTCCCAACAAAGTGCCTGGTTGAGGCTTATACACTAGAACTAGAATCTTTTTTTTTTTTTTTTTGGTCCTGGGGATTGAACCCAGCAGTACTTAACCATTGAGCCATGTACCCAGCCCTTTTTTATTTACTTATTTTCATCTTGAGACTGGGTCTTACTGAGTTGTGTAGGGTCTTGCTAAGTTGCTGAAGCTGGCTTTGAACTCGCAATCCTCCTGCCTCAGCCTCCGGAGCTGCTGGGATTACAGGCATGAACCGCCACGCTCAGCCTAAAGTACGATCCTCTAAATGGGAGGCTCTTGCAATTTGTTTTTCTAGGTCAGACCCCATAACTTGGCTCACATCACAGCTTAAAAACACTTTCATACAGACTACATGGGGCTGCAAGGGAGGAGAGAGCAGGAACCTTCAAAAGCACACAGCACTTTGATCAAACCTTATCACCTACAGTAAACACTCAAGAGGTGTTTACTGTAGGTGCGATTCACTCTACCCGTCGCACCCACACTTTGAGAAATCAGCTTATTCATTCATCCACAGTACGTACTGAGTGTCCAGCACTAGCAATGGGGAATACAGTCACTGCTGGGAGGGATCATGACCAGCCAGGACACTGCCACGGGTAAATTAATTCAGATGTGGTTTCACACTAGACTCATACATATAAGACATTTCCTACTTCTTCCTCTTCATCCCTGAAAACACCTTTCTGGCATCCATCTGTTTGTGGATTAAGCACAATGCCCATGTACAATGCAAGATAGAGGGCAAATGTCCTATTCAATAGACCAGGGACTCAAGATCAGAAAAAGGGCCATTTCTTGGAAATCCTGCCTTATGTGGACTTGGCTCCAAGCTGCTTCTGAAATCTCAGAAATCAGTGAAGGTTAAGGATTTCAAGTCTGCTCTGAGGTCTGCCTGTGGACTGGGAATGATGACAATAATAATGACATTAATTCATACATAAATATAATACTGTGCTGTTATTACGGGCCAGGCAATGCTCTAGGCACTCAAATGTCTTATTTCTCTTATTTTTCTGCCATTTAGTAGAAATAGCATTATCACGCCCATTATCCTTTTGAGGAACCTGAGGCACTGGGTTGAAATCACTCACTTTCAACTGTTCGTCTGTCAGGAAAGGTAACTCCCAAGGTTACATAAATTCTTAACCATTGAGCTATTCCACTTCTTAACTCTCTGCTGAAAATGACACCAACTGATAGGTCTTATGATTACAATCCAAAATAGGTTATACTAAAGCATTACAAATCAGCAATTTTCTCTTGCTTTTGCTCCACTGTTTTTGTTTTTCTCCAAATATGCCCCATTTTAAAATCCATAGTCACTGTAAGGATGTGACGTGGGAGCTGGAACTGTCTGCCTACCCGCTAGCTATTTTTAAAGGAAGATGATCAGGAACTAGTTATAAAAGAATCATATTGTTTAATCTGGTGCCATAGAACTTGTGAAATGATAGACTTGGTGAGTTGGAAAATATGTAGGCAGAAGTGATATCTCTATGGAAACGGATATGAGGATTCAAATAAACACCAGGCCCGTTAGACTTCTCATGAAGAGAGCAGCAGATTGTGTTTTGATTTGTTTTGTTCTTCTGTAACCTGGTTACTGAGGAGTTTGACCACGGTAAGCGACAACTAAAACATGCTTTTCTCTCTAGTCATTGCTCCTAAGTCCATGTAGAATCTCCCAACTCTTTCAGACAACCATCTCTCAGGGACATCTTGGGCAGGAGCCTGAGTCATTTATAGTCATCAAATGTTCTGCCCAGTCCAACCTTGTACCACAGGCAATTTCACATGGAGTTCAAGATTTTCCACTGCTCCACTTATGATTTCACCTAAGGACCTGATGTGGGGGTGCTTAGGAAGGACTCTTTCACCTTGGAATGTGCTGTGGGGACACTCTGGTTCTAGGCTACCTCATTCAGGAAGATGCTGTTCGTCCTGTTTTGAAGGCCAGGAGAGAGCAAGGAGGTGGGATCACATCTCTTTGCTTTCTCTGCAGCTCTGGCTCAAAGGGTTCAGTCCCCTCAGCTGATTTAACCACACTCTCAACTGTCCCCACACTGCTTGCTTTTCCTAGCCTGGTGAGCTGCCTTCCTGGTACATGGGTTGAGTCAGCAGGAGGAGAATGTTAGTACAGTAGGAAGAGTTTTGCTACTTCTTAGTAAGCCCTGATGAAGTTATCTGGTGGGTGTTTTGTTTGTTATGTGAGGTACCAAAGTACTCCCTCCCCAGCTTTGGACCCAGGTACCGGCTCAGAGAGAGGGAAGTCTCTTTTGCATCCTATTATGATAAACTTTGATCAAAACCTTGGGGATAAGAAAGCATCAAGATGTTTCTCTTTTCTTTTTCCTTCCTTCCTTCCAAACAAACCATGTAAACTAAAATATAAGGGTTCAAAAAAAGATCTAGCAAATCATTACTGTCTTAATGCCAGTGAGAAAATTTTAACAGAGCAGAAGAATTGGGAAAATTATAAGATAAGAAATAATTTTTTCCCTAAGAATTTTGGTGGTGCTATAATGTGCTCCACCATGGACTGTACTTTTCCATGCCTGAGGAAGCTGCCTACAACTGGCTGACACAGCAATCAGCTACTCAGGAGTTTCTTGCATTCTGAGCTTTTCCTGCTTCTCTGAGGAGCTCTGAGCTTTCCGGTTCTAAATGCTTGATTACTGATCCAAAAGTATAATTTGAGTAGGAATGCTGAACTCACATCCTCCTCTTTACAAATGCTATTGAAACACCCTAAAAATGTAAAAGAAAAAAAAATTATTTGGAAACTAGGAAACAGTGCTTTTCGCATGCTAGACACATTAAGAAAGTTCTGTACCATTTCCTGCAGGAGAATATGGAATAAATGGAGGGCATGCCTGCTGCGTGCTCAGTGCCAAAGAAGGAAATGACCCCTAGCGGAAACTCACCAGCCCTCTTAAACTCAGGGTGCCATCGGCTGAGGGTGAGAGCTAGTGTCAGAGAAGGTGGTAATGAAAAATGTTGATCTGGTCTGGATTCCAAGTATTACATAGGGGCTGGAGCCTGCATGGATGGGGCAATAGTGTTAATGCAGTCAGTGTTAATGCAGTCATGGTGGAGGGTGTGGTCAAGATGGATGTTAATGGAGGAATTCTCAGATTTACTTCCAAAAGCAAAAGAATCTGTTTGGTACAATTTATTCAGCTGCTCAGATTATAGATACTGGTTGATCATACCTACTCTGAAAATTCAAAATCTGAAACTTTTTGAGTGCTGACAAGGAGCCACAAGTGGAAAACCTCACGGTGACAGTTGTAATCAAAATACAGGCACACAGGGGCTGGAGCGGTGGCTCAGCGGTTATGACCCTTGCCTGGCATGTGCAAGTACATGAGTTCAAACCCCAGCACAACGTACATAACAAAGTCTTGGAGCACTGAAAGCCACATGAAAAACTAAATAAAATTGATTTTCTCTTTCTCTCTCTCTCACTGTGCCTCTCTCTTTAAAAAAAATACAGGCACATGAAAAATATTATATTTAAATTATCTTCAAGTTTATGTAAATGATGTACATGCAACTTAAATGAATTTCATGTCTAGATTTATATTCTATCCTCAAGATATCTCATTATGTATATGCAAATATTCCAAAATTTAAAAAAAACCCTGAAATCCAAAACACCTCTGGTCCAAAGCTCTTTGGATAAAGGACACTCAATCTTTACCTCCTTACTTGTGTAGGAATCTAGATTACACAGAAGTAGAGAAAAATTAAAGTAAATCTAAATGTTCCTTTTTCATCTGGGATTAAAAGTTTTGAGTACAATTTCCTGGTAGAATCAATTTCTTTCGTTCTTTTTTTTTTCTAAGAGAGAGAGGCACAGTGAGAGAGAGAAAGAGAAAATCAATTTTATTTGTTTTGCTTTTTTTTTCAGGGTTGAGGACTAAACTGGGGGCCTTGTGTGTGTTAGGCAAGCGCTCTGATACTGAGCTAAATCCCCAACCGCTTTATTTGGTTTTTTAAGCAACATTCATTGCTCCAACACTTCATTGTGTATGTGGTGCTGGGGTTTGAATCCTCATCCTGGCTCATGCCAGGCAAATGCCATAAATGCTGAGCCACTGCTCCAGCCCCTGGTAGAATCAATTTCAAATAGTGGAGCAAACTATAGTGTCTAGACAGAGGAACCGTTTGTAGTTCAAAGCCAATGTGGGGAGGCAAAGCTGAACTCTTGGTTCTCTGCCCCCCAAACTTCCTTCTTCAACTTGGTCCTTTGAAGACTTAGTGTCTTCCTGTGATTTTCCCTCACCCCACTGAGCCCTGTTTTGGAGATGGGAGGCACATATCCTACTTTATCCTTTATCTAGCACTCCAGCCCATAGCCTCCTGTGGCCAGGGGCTAAGGATTCCTTTCCCTGGCTTCCCATCTTGTGGAACTCTGTCTCTCCAAGTGGCAGAGTGTATCTGGTGTTCAGAAAGTTATGGAAAACAGGTGGAACTTGAAATGAGTGAAAAGAATTGAAAGATGCTGGAAAAATCTTCCATCAAAATTTCCTCCCCCATGTTATTCCACTGTTAGGTAATTAGCCCCCTGATTCTTAAAGGATTAGATCATTTTTTAAACAGTTGAGTCATCTATGCAAAAGAAACATGGGGTGAATTAAACCCAGAAATCTTTATGAGCTACTGCCTCAAGAGCAATAACAGTGCCCCATTTCAGTCAGAGCAAAGCTCAGCAGGGGTGTGTATAGGATAAAGAAAGTGTTGGAGGTAATGTCAAGTGAGATAGCAAAGAAGTGGCCAGGAGCAGGCGGGAACAAAACAGAGGCAGGGTGATCCCAAAGCAGCCCTTGCTTACTGAAACAGGTCTGGGGCCTTGGCCCACTGTTTGATGTTCTCTGACATCCTTGTGAGAGGCAGAGAAGTGTAATGATAAAGAGGATGGAATCTATAGCTGGGCTGCAGGTTTAGGAGGGTTAACAACTTGGCTCTATCTACCCTTTCCCTACTTCAGGATCCTGGAGCAAATCATTCAGCCCCTTTGTGCCCCAATTCCCCCGGTAACATTGGCCTCTACACAGAAGGTTGTTGTGAGGATTAAATGATTCAACATGTACAAGGTATTTAGAAGAGATTGTGGCACAGAGTAGATCCTAGTAGTTAATCAACATGTTTTCTATTCCACAAAGGGATGCCAAAGGTCAAGACTTCTATTTCTACACCTACACACACCCACACTGGGGGAGCAGTGAGAGCCAATATATACTCAATATCTATGCACCAGGATATTTTTATTTTACATATTAAATATCTTTACATATTAAAAATTTCATTTAAGTCTGATATACTTGGCAATTGGTCTTATCAATTCTATTTTTCAGGTGAGAAAATTGAGCCTCAGAGAAGGGAAAAACCTGGTTCAAGGTCACACAGCTAAAAAGTGATAAAGTTATCTATGGTGCCCCATTATGCTTTCACTACAGTTCTCTTTGGAAATAATTATGTACCTTGCACAATTCCATTTCCTTAAGTGTGGGGAGGGTCTGCCAATATGAAGGGATTCTCAATCTTTTGATTTGGTAACATGAAAAAGATGAAGAGACCTTGCAGATATAATTGAGGTCCTTAGTCAACTGACTTTGAGTTAATTAAAATGGTGATTATCCTGGGTGGATTTAACCCAATCAGGTGAGCCATGTAAAAGAATACCAGTCACTAGAAATATTATTCTGCTAGACTTAAAGAAGAAACACACATCTATGTTGTGAAGGTGTGTCCTCTAAGAGCTGAGGACCTCAAACCTACAGACACAAGGGACTGAGTTCTACCAACAGCCACCTGAGCTGGGAAGAAGATCCTGAGCCTCATATGAGATGTTGGTCCCAGCTGACTTGCAGCTGTACCTGAGCTGCAACCTGCAGGGCCATGAGCATAGGACTCACCTAAGTTGTGTCCAGACAGGGGGAGCTGAGAAATAAATTCATATTTTTAAGCTGCTAAATCTGTGGCAATTTGTTATACAGCAATAAAAAAACCTAAAGCAGCTACCTAAATCATCAGATCCTGAATTACTAAAAAGGAGTTGCATAAGTGAAAGAATAATATGTTTTTGAGTTGGAGGATTTGAAGTTTTCACATGAACAACCAAGTGTGACTGAAATAATCTCAGTGTAGCTATTTTGGAGGTCCATCACTCAAAACATTTGCTAGCTGAAGGAGTGCTAAGATTATAGAGCTAATAATTGATTCCAGGGTTTCAAAACTTATTTCTTGTAAGTGTAGAAATGCCGAAACTCAGGCTATAAAGAAAGTAGTATTTTTCTTTCTCTTGAAATAATAGATACTATCCATCATACTACCAACAGCAAATGATCATATTAGAAATTACAAAAAGCACTTTCAGATATTTTTATATGTGAGTTTCTGCTATGATGAAATATGTATGTTTTTAAAGGTCACTGGCTTAGGCATAATCAAGCAATAAAACACACTGGTTTTGTGAGAAAAATAGGGTTGGGGCACAACACTAAAATATTTGTAACATATAAAAAATAAGAACATAGTAAAAGTGGTAGCATAGTTTTATACATGTCAAATGGTTAATAAATATGTAAAGACTACAACAAATATGTCACTTTATAAAAATCTAAGTTTGCTTGTGGAAGTCAGAGCATGGCAGCCTCTTAGTTTTTGTGAAGTGATAGAAGGGAGATAATCTGAAATTGGAGGGCCTTTGGAAAACACTGTCCAGTTTCTGTTTTCATTATGATGGAAGTAGTCATATATGGTCTGATCAAGAGAATGAGCCATAACGTTTTGGTACTGGTTTCCTATAGTCTTAAGTATTTTTTTTTAAAGAGATAAGGACAGTATGAGAGAGACAGACAGAATCAATTTTTATTGAGCTTTGCACATGGCTTTCGTTGCTCCAACACTTAGTTGTGTATGTGGGTTGCTGGGGTTTGAACCCGTGTACTTGTGCATGCCAGGCAAGCGCCATAACCATCTAGCCACTGCTCCAGCCCCAAGTATTCTTTTTTTTAAAGAGAGAGTTAATTTTATTTTTCTGTCTGTTCTCTACCACACCCTCCCTGCAACTTAGTTGTGTATGTGGTGCTGAGGATCAAACCTGGGTCCTTGCACCTGCCAGGCAAGCGCTCTACCGCTTCAGCCGAGCCACCGCTCCAGGTCATACAATTTGATCTGCTTAAGACTTCAATAGAATATTTTACATGAAGATCGAATTGTATGACCTGGAATGGTGGCTCGATGGTTATGGTGGGTTTGTACCCCAGCACCACATACACAATGGAAGTGTCAGAGCAATGGGGCCCAAATGAAAATCTAAATAAAATTGATGCTCTCTCTCTTTAAAAAAATAAAAAGATCGAATTGTAGTAAAAATAGCTTAGATTCATGCATAGTATAGCAGTGAACTGCTCTAGGAATTATTGGGTCAATTGAACTTTATATAGATTCTCTGCAACTTATACTACATATTTAGCGATGATTAATCAAAGAGTATTTTGAATATAGCAACACTGTGCTGCATTGTTGTGAAATAAAGTGTTGACAAAACTTGCCCAAGTGTAATCAGAGTGAGACAAACATTATGTGTCATCTGCCAACTGTGCCATTGTGCTGTTTTGTTATAAGTGCTCTTTACAAACCAGCTTAGCATCTTGGCATTGAGGTAGTGTGCTCTAATTTAACTTTCTATTAAATTCTGAGGTCACTGTGAGTTTCCCATTCAATATTGGCTTCTCTAAAGATTGGATCATTTTAAAAAATAGCTAAATCATATTCAAATTTATATAATATGTATTCAAAATGTAAGGATGCTTCTGATTTCAAAAATGTTTGATACAGTTAATAACATTTGTAATTTAGAGTCACAGAAGCTCCAAATAAGTCAACTAAAGCTATATAACAATTCAAATAGAGAATATAAGGCATTAATGAGCAGTGATACCTGCTGGACAAGTCATTATAGCTAGTAAATATTTGGAAGATACTCCACTTATCAAGCACAATGTAAAATAGTTGGCAAAGGGATATTTTAAACCAAAATTATTCTGTACTTAAGTATAACAAAAATACAATCATAAAACAGAATAATAGGTTGCTATTTGGTTACAACATCAAGACATTCAAAACCATTTTTTTTAAAGAGATGGAGAAAGTGAGACAGAATCAATTTTATTTATTCATCTGGTTTTTGTTTCTCTGACACTTAGCTGTGTATGTGGTGCTGGGGTGTGAACTGGGTCCTTGCACATGGCAAGCAAGTGCTCCAACCGCTGAGCCACTGCTCCAACCCAAAACCATATATTTTTAATATAGTGACACTAACTGACACATTTTCTCTACTTGAGCTAGTCCCTTTTTTTCTAATATAATAGCAATTTGTTTTGAAAATTCAGGAAGAAAACTGAAACATGTAAATGACCAATGCACAGCTGTGCTTTGAAAGATCATGCCTTAAATTACTTAAAAGGCATAAAATTTAGAAGGTTTTAAAACAAGTTGTAGAGTTCCAATATTCAAAAACTAAGATTTGTCACCACAAATGGTACAATTGTGAAAAAGTGGAAAAACAATTGAGAATTTACTGAAAATAGTCTGCTGATAATGTAATGAAATAGGCCTGATACCTGTTGTGATTTTAAAGCCTGTATGTTTTCTCAGTACATTTCTCTCATATTTTTGCATGTGTGATAAAATATTTATATCAGAAAGTTTTCCATTTAAACCACTTTTAAATGTACAGCTCTGCTTCATTGCATTCACATTGTTATGCAATTACCATCATCATCAATTTCTAGAACTTCTCTACCTTTCCCAACTGAAATTCTGTACCCATTAAACACCAACTCCCCATCCCCGCTCCCTCCAGCCCGCTGGCAATCATCATTCTATTTTCTGTCTCTATACATATGACAACTCTAGGTACCTCATACAAATGAAGTCATACAACATTTGTATTCTTGTGACTGGTTTATTTCTGTGTTATTTAATTAACCCAAAAATATTTTATCTATTATTAATTTTATCTAGCCAGAAATTTGAAACACTGGCAGAATTTTTGACAAATTGAATTACATTACAGTTGACAAAACGCTGCCTAAATATAACTCATTTATTAAAATGAAACAGGATGTTTAAAATTAAAAATCTAATAAAACCATAGACTCAATCATAATGGCAATAATTCTTTCCCTGTAATCAATAATTAAAATGTGCGTTTGTGATTTTGAATTAATCTGTGTTAAACTTATTATTTTTCTGTCTAAAGCAGGATTGTTCACCATCATCATCATCATCATTATTTGGCACATGACATGGGCAGTAGATTATCTATGTCCTTGGCTTGTTAAAAGAAAGAGTGAATGATTAAAGGCGTATCATGTAGAATGTTTGGTCAGGGTAAGTTTGTAGGTTTATTAGAACATGAATTCTTTCATCTGACATTTGAAGAATGGAGAGACCATGAAGCAAAATCTAAGAATTCCCGAAAGTGCAGAGAAAGGGAAAATGGAAGGTTAAAAAATGTCACCAAACAGGGTTTAGTACATTGATAGTGGCATCTTCTGTGACTATGAGCAGTAGATGTGAGCCCACATCTAATAACAGACAATGCCAGAAACTGTATATGCTGCATTTAATCCTCCTGACAACTCTCTGAGGCACGTAATTTCTCCACTCTTATTTTTGCAAATGTTAAAACTGAAGGTCAGAAATGTTAGGAGATCCTAAAACTAGTGAGTGGCAGAGCCAGGATCCCAACTCCTATCTATCATGTTCTGAAGCCCATTATGCCAAACTGTAATATCTGCACTTACTTAACTCTGGAAGACTTTTTCTCCCTAGAAATTTTAGCCAATCCTATTGCCATCAGAAATTGGTGAAAAATTTGTTTTGAGGATAGATTTCAAAACTTTATAAACAGGCAAGAAAAATCAGTTCCATAATAGGGATCTTGAGAGCAGTTTTCACATTGCAGAGGATGGTTTTCTGAAATAAGAATGTAAGGGCTTTCCTCATTTGCATATACACTTTGGATCTGGTAAAGTAAGAATCAAAAGGAAGGCAAATCAAAAGTACTAAGTGCATTCAGACCATAGAAGCCATAATAAGTTACCACTATTTCTAGTGCCAAGAACTCTGAAATAAGGGAAATGAAGTTGCCTGATATGGGTGACATTTTATAATTAACCAAAATGCATTGGAATGGAATAGCATAAGCATCTTTAATGTTAAAAAAAAGCTGTAGCTTGATTGTATATGTGGATATATCAAAATAAATGATGTGTCAATCAAAAGTAATGTATGAGAAGAGTTCCTGCTTTGGTACATTTTGACTTGTATTATCAACATTTTACCTTTTTCATAATCTAAAGAACATGAAATCATCCTCTACTATTTTCTAATGGCTGGTGATGTTGAACATCTTTTCATATGTTTATTAGTCATTTGAATTTTCTATGAAGCCACAAGTTCATATATTATGCAAATATCCAACCTTTAGCATCCAATCTTGTTGAAATCTTCTAATAGATGTAAAAGGTTATGTGTACCATTTCTTGAACATTCTATACCGACAACACTTTCCTCTTTCCAGGCACACAGCTAAACCACGTTTTCCAGTTTCCCCTGAGTTGATTTGCCATGTGACTGACTGAATTCTAGAAAATGTAATGTGGACAGAAATGGTATTATACTTATTCCATAAAATTTCCCATATATGGATGTCCATTTTCTTTTTTTCATCGGCCAGATGATTAGATCCTTAAGGTCCACAGAGATAAAAAAGAAAGATGCTGAGTTCTCGATTAATCATGGGAAAGGCTGCCCAGCCATGAACTCTCACACTGAACTATAATTTGAATGAGAAATAAGATTGTTGGGTTTAAGTCACTGATAATTTTTTCAACTACTCTGCATGAGTAATCTCAAATTTGTTTATTTATTTTTAATTTTATAGGCATATATGACATAAGATTACACAAGGACATGACTATAAAAGCATGGAGTTTAATCTGTTCTAATTCAGCCTCCAGCTTTTTGCTTTCCCCTTCCTTCCTCCCACCCTGGTTTTTTTTTAACTCATTTCCCATGAGTTTATGATGGTTTAAAATGAGAAAAATCTATTATATAATTCATTACATTAAAAAATTAAAGGCCCAAAACACTTTATCAATAGAAGCAGATGAACTTTTGACAAAATCCAATACAGATTCATAGTAAAAATTCTTATTAAATTGAGAATTGGCAGAAAAATTCTTAGCCTACTTAATCATATAAATGTAAAACCTACTTAATAGAGAAACTTCAGCATTACCTTGAAATTAACAAGACCAAGATTGCTGCTATGCAAATTCTATTCAACACTGAGATACATGGTTCCTAGGTGGCCTAGTAATAAAATAAAAATAAATAGTATAATTATTGTTAAGGAAGAAATAAAATAGTCTGTATTTGCAAGCTATATGTTGGTGTATATTAATTAATGGTGCCTTTTAGCTGCAGTGTCAGAACTGCAAATTCTCTGTGGTTTCGTAGCTAAACTATGGAACCAGCTAAGGTGCCCTTCAATGAATGAATGGATAGAGAAATTGTGGCACATACATCCAATGGAGTATTACTCAGCCACAAGGAAGAATGACATTATGCCATTTGCTGACAAATGGATGGACCTGAAGGATATCATGCTAAGTGAAATAAGCCAGTCTCAAAGGTTGAATGTTCTCTCTTATATGTGGAAGCTAACCCAAAATAATGAAAAGAACAGAGGAACAGTCAAAGGGGAAGGCAATGGAGGAAGGAGGAATGAAATAGGGAGAGCTGATGAAAGGTATCAGATTTAACTTTCTTGTGTTCATATATGAACACATCATAGTGAATCTCATCAGCATGTATATCGAGTCAGTAAATTAAAAAAAAAACTACCAATAAATAACAGAAAGACCAATAGAGTAAAGGGAAAAGTATGGGGTGGTGGAGGGGAGGGAAATACTGGGGACTAAATTAGAATAAGTTATACTGCATACATTTATAAAAATGTCAATGTTTATCCTATTATCAAGTATATCTAACAAGAACAGGAGGATGGGAGGAAGGGAAGGGAAGGGGGAATACTGGGAACTGAGTTAAAACAAGGTTCACTCCAAGCTGTTATGAATATGTCAATGTATATAAACATAAACTCATGGGAGATAACTTTTCATTTTACATATTAGTGGCATCTAATGTTTTACATAATATATTGCCTTAATTGTTCATTGTTTTTACTGTTGATTTATGTAGATAAGGAAGAACTTCTTTGTGCATTTTGTGATTTTTGGATTATGAGTTTTTACTTAATTTCAAGTTCATTTGAAGGTATCCTATGTGTATCAGTCAGAGGTTGACTAGAGAAACAGATAATCCTGAATGAAATAGAGTAATGGGTTTATTAGAGCAATTAGAACTTGTGCAGCACAATTTACTATTGCTAGGCTATGGAAACAACCCCGATGTCCCTCACTGGAAGAATGGATCCAAAAACTGTGGTACATTTATACCATGGAATATTACACAGCAATTAGAAACAATGATATTGCAGCCTTCGAAGGTAAATGGATGGTTATGGAAGAGATCATGATGAGTAAAATCGGCTTAACCCAGAGATCTAAGGGTTGATTGTCTCCGCTCATCTGTGGAGGTGAGGACTAGACCCTGGACAATGAGAAAGTTGGTCTAGTAGCATGAGTTAAATCCAAATAAGATGTAATGCTTTACAATCTAATACTTTTTTTAGAGTTATAGTGGGAAGGGGAAGGAAGGGATAAGGGAGGGTAATTGGGGGGGGCACTCCTGGGGATAAATGCAATATCCAGAATATATACACATTTTATATTATTTTGTTAAAATCTTGTAAGGTTGCTCAAAAGCAAAATTTAAAAAAAATGAAAAAAAAAAGAACTTGTGCAAGAGGGAAGGTAGTTAAGAAAGTCCATCCTAGACAGGTGCCTTTTCAAGTGGTTTTAGATCTGAGGTGACCATAGGTCTGCTGGGCAGGCAATCAGTAAGGAGAATAAGATTTGAAGTGGAAGAGGGCAAATGACAAATTGGAATCTGCAAGGTCAAATTAGAACCCCAGAGGACAAAATACAACCCATGGCGACAGACTGGAACTTGGCTGGTGTAGTTTGGGCATGGAATGTACCCCAAAAGCCTATTCCTTAAAGGGTTGGTCCCCAGTATGGCATTATTGGCAGGTGGTGAACTTTAAGAGATGAGCCTAATGGAAGGTTTCTGGTCACTGGAAGCATGCCCTTGAAGGGGACAGTAGTCCCTGATTATTCTCTCTTTTTTTTACCCAGTCATGAGATGAAGGTACTTTCTTTGCCATGTGCTCCCACCATAAGGTACTGTATTCCAACAGGTCAAAAACAATAGGGACAATCAATCATGGACTGAATCCTCTAAAACCGTGAGCCAAAGTAGAACTTTTCTCTTCATTAGTTTGTTATGTGAGATATTTTATTACAGTAACTGAAAGCTAACTAACACATTCATTCTCTCAGGGTTTCTAATTTCTATGAAACTGGTTACCTGCAGAGAAGCCTGAACTTCTCATCATGGAGTTGTACGCATACTTGGCCCAGGATTCAGGAAAGCCAAAGAAGGAAATTTGGTGGAAGCCAGAGAGTTATAGGTAGGTGCTCCTCAGTAACAATAAGATGACTTAATAGATTAGTTGTAACATACAAACTGCCAATGCCTAGTGTCCTATATGGACTTTCAGAGTACAAGAATGGCTGCTTCTTCATTTGTGCATTCAGCTCTCAAGTCAATGTTTCTTTATGGCCAACCAACTGAGAAATATGCAAGAAAAGCACTTCCGAGAAACACAATTTCAATTTAGCTAAGTTGATACAGAATAAGAGCATAGGAAGATGATAGTTTAGCTGAAGGTACCTCTTTCCAGAGATATTTTGAGTTTATTTCTGTTGGCATTGTAACCAAGCTCCTAAAACAAAACTAATACATTTTTTTTCTCTTGTAAGAGGGTTTAACCATTTTCCTCCCCAGTTAGAATTCAAAAACCAAACAGAATAACAGAAGACATTCTTTAAAACTGACTAGACCTTAGGTACATACTCCCTGTTCCCAGTCCTATAAGTTGAAAACTTTGTCACTGCTGGGGAAAAATGAACAGTGTCATAAAATGATTTACCAGCTTATTTTATAGAACCATAGATTATCAATAATCCACCAGATGTCCACTTAGTGCCAAGAAGTCTAAAAACCTTGATTTTATTGAAATCTGTGAAATCACCAGCTTCTCCCTAAACACCCCATTCTGTGTCCTTTTTAGTTATATAGCCATAAATATCCTTGTTTGGGAAAGACAGGTTTGAGACCAGTTCCCAGTCTTGGTTGGTTATTTCTTGGTTAAATTTTCTCCACTCCAAGCACCAGTGTTCTGTGTTTTGTGCTTGCTACACATCAGGGCACACAATTCTGATTCTGGGGTTTGGCAACAGCATCCCTGAAACATCTCTAGCCTGAGATCAATTTTCATAAAAAGTTTTCAGCTTGGAACTTTCTATACCAGTAACTTAAACTTAAAATGAGCTACCTGTCTACGGTTCAGGGATCTTGAGAAGTTTCTGTTCCCTCATTCTGAACCTAGGATGAGAAGACAATCTACCTTGATATTTTCCTTTGCCAAAGAGCAGATTATTTTGTCCATATTTATATATGTATGTATGTATGTATGTATACACACACACTCACATTATATATATATATATATATATATATATATATATATATATATATATAAAGAAAGGGGACAGTGAGAGGGAGAGAAAGAGAGAAGCAATTTTTATTTAGGGTTTTCATGTGACTTTCATTCCTCTGACACTGTTGTGTACGTGGTGCTGGGGTTCGAATTCTTGTACTGGCGCATGTGAGGCAAGCGCTGTAACCACCGAGCTACTACTCCAGCCCCATATTTATATCTTTTGCTTAGAATGGTGCTCTGAAGGAGCAGAGGGTTCAGAGTGATCTACCTTGAAGGGACAAAAGACTTTGCCCCCTGACCTCCACAAGACGCTAAAACACAAGGCTCCAGAACTGTATTAACTAAGTGTGGTGGGAGTGGACCTCTTTGTTTTGTTCCTGATCCTAGAGGAAACATTTTCAGAGCAACTAGGCAAGAGAATAAAAGGCATTAAAATTTGGAAAGGATGAAGTTAAATTGTTCATGTTTGTAGACGACATGATTTTATACCTAGCAAAACCTAAATATTACATCAAAAATTACTTACAGACAAATTCAGTAAAGTAGCAGGATATAAAGTCGACATATAAAACTCAGTGACATTTCTATACACAATCAACTTTCTGAAAAAGAAATTAAGAAAGCAATCCTATTCATAACAGCTAGGGAAAAAAAAGAAAACATTGAGAATAACATAAACCAAGAAAGGGAAAGACCTTTGCAATGAAAAACTATAAAATATGGATGAAAGAAATTACAAAGATATATTCAATGCAATTCCCACCAAAGTTCCAATGACTTTCTTCACAGAAATAGGAAAAACAATTCCTAAATTCATATGGAACCACAACAGACCCAGAATAGCCAAAGCAATCCTTAATAAAATAAAATAAAAATAAGCAACAAAACAAAGAAAAAAACAAAAATGAAACAAGGCTGGAGGGATCCTAACACCTGGCTACAAAACATAATGCATGAGTTGAAACTGAACGCCATGCACGCATGATTTTGTTGGGGTGAACTCTGTTATTCTGCATAACTATGATGCTCTAATAACATCATCCCCCAAAATACCATTATTAAAAAAAGATACCACAAAGCTATATTTGCAAAAAACAGCATAGTATGGATAGCACTGGCAAAAACCGGACACACGGACAAATGGAAAAGAATAAAGCTACCAGAAATTAATCTACTGTCTTAGAGTCAACTGATTTTTGACAAAAGCACCAAGAACATGTAGGGGACAAAAGGTAATATCTTCAATAAATGGTGCTGGCAAAATTGGCTAAGCATATGTGTAAAAATTAAACTAGATCCCTTTCTCTCACCAAGTACATAATCATCTCAAAACAGATCAAAGACCTAAATCTTAAACTGAAACTATGAAATTACTACAAAAAATCATAGGGAAAAACACTTCAAGACATTGGTATCAGCAATGATTTCTTTTTTTTAAAGATAGGAACTAACAATATTCTGTGCAGCAAAGAAAATAATCAACAGGATTCAGAGATGACCTACAGAATGAGAGAAAATATTTGCAAACAATGCATCCTAAAAGGATTTGACATTCAGAATATATAAGGAACTCAGGAAAATGAACACCCAAACAAAAAACTCAATTAAAAAATGGGCTAAGACACTAAACAGAGACTAGTCAAAAGAAGATGTACAAATAGCCAGCAAATACATGAAAAAATGCTCAGTTTTGTGAACCATCAGAGAAGTACAGATCAACAGCACAATAAGATATCATCTCATCCCAGTTAGAATGGCCCTCAGCAAAAAGACAAAACAAAAAACAAAAACAAAAAACAAAAAACAAATGCTGGTGAGGATGTGGAGAAAAGGGAATATTTATATGCTGCTGGTGGGAATGTAAAGTAGTGCAACCCATATGAAAAGTAGTATGTAGATTTTTTTAAAAAACTAAAAATAGAATTATCATATGACCTATCAATTATTCTATTGAATATATACTCAAAGGAGATGAAATCTTTATACTCAAAAGATACTTGTACCTCCATGTTTCTTGCAGTACTACCTTCCCACAATAGCCAAAACATCTAATCAACTCAAATGCTCTTCAGCATCTGAATGGATAAAAGAAAAACAAAAGTTGTATTTACACAATGGAATACTGTCTAGCCATAAAAAGGAATGAAAACCTGTCATTTGCAGCAACATGGATACAACTGGAGAGCATTATGTTGAGTGAAACTAGCCAGACACTGCAAAACAAATACCATACGTTCTCACTCATTTAAGGAGACCAATAAATCAGTCTTGTAAAAGCATGAAATGGAACAGTGGTCAGTAGAGACTACAGAGGGCAAGGAGCAGGGAGACAAAGAAATTAATTGGGACTTTTAGGGACTGGGAAGGGTGCTGGTGGAGAGGGGGTTGAAGAGTAGAAGGGTGGACAGACATGAAAATGCCAGATGTGTGTATTATGAAAACATCAGAGTAAATCCCATCAATTTATACAATTAATATGTACTCATAATTTAAAAAGATACAAAGCTAAAATAAACAAGAACCCTCCCCCCCCCAAATCCCACAAGCCTACAGGGCTCTCCCTGAGAGCAGATACCATGTTGGAACTGGGCTTTACTGCTGGGAATTTCAGTTCTCTACTAGTCTCTGTCTCCTGCAGAGCTATTTATTTTCTCTCCAGCTCAGAAGTGTATAAAAATGTTTTTTAAAAGGGCATTTTGTCTAGATTTTCCAGATGTCCTCAACAGATATTTTCAGGCTAACTATTGTGCCTTATTGCCTGAACAAGAAGTCGATTGCTTTCCCAGCTGAGAACTTAAATGCAGAGGCCTTTATTTAAACAAGTGAAGGGTGCATTAGCAAATTCAGATTTACAGGGAAAAAGTTTATACATATACAAAATAGATCAATTACAGGGAGGGATTTGCATAACAAATGGTTTCACCATAGTTCTACTTAAAATAGCTAGACTCTCACAGTCTTAGAGCATCTAGGAGAACGTGCATTGTATAAATCTATTGGGCCTGTAGTTAAAGAAACGCTGACATGGATCCTTCTATAAAGCAGAAATTTATTTTTGTAATGTGAATGATCACTCTCTAATTTACAGGTTTGTAAGTTTGAGTTCTTTGTATTTGGATTTTCTCATTTGGTTTCAATAACAGAAATCTAGAAAAAGTAATTTGTATAGAGTGCTCAGATTCAACTCTCCTGAGTGTGCGTTTCCTTTATTAAGTCAAAACCAAAACTATCTGCATTTCTAAAGAATGGAATGCACCCTTCACAGGTTTAATACTGCATTTCCGCATAATTTCCCCACGGGTCTTGTTACTAGAAATATATTGAAGACTTTTCTTATGTGTTCGTCAGCTTTTAGTCACTGTGACAAATCCCTGAGAAAAACAACGCAGAGAAGGAAAGACTTTTTCGGCTCATTGTTTCGGAGGTTTCAGTCCATGATCAGCTGGCTCCATTGTTTTGGGCCAGAGGTGAGGCAGAGCACATGATGGAAGGGTATGATAGAGGAAAGCCTCTCAGCTCCTGGGAGCCAGGAGAGAGGAGAGAGAGGGGGAGAGGAGAGAGGGGGGGGGGGAGAGGGAAAGGGAGCAAGGAAAAGAAATGCCCTTCCAGGCCATGCCCCCGGTGATCTACTTCCTCCAACCAGTTTCCACCACTTCCCCATAGTGCCATCAGAGTATGAATCCATCAGTGGATTAATCCACCCAAGAGGTCAGAGTCCTGATGACTCAGTCACTTCCCTAAAGCCCCATCTCTGAACATTGCTGCACTGGGACCAAGCTTGCAACACATGAGTCTTTAGGGGACACTTCATGTCCAAACCATAACAATGCATAATTGATTTCTTTTGACACATTTACTTAAGTACACAGTAAAGAACATCTTGACCAAAAACACAATTGCTGATTCACTGCGTTCAACGTTAGTGGGGGAATTACTATTCATCATTACCAAATTGTTACCGCACAGATTTCTTTCACTATTTATTGGAAGACCAATTCAACACTGAATAAAATGGAAATAGACTTCACTTCCATCTACATGGAAAAAGGATGATCAAAAATCTTACCTAATGGTCTTCATGACCTATTTTTAAAATTTTATTTTGATATATCATTACATATTCAATAGAATAGCATTATACTGTATGCTCTAAAGAAAAAAGGTAGCTAATTTTATATCAATGCTTGTCTGGTTAAATAAAATAGCTTTGGTTCTTAACCTTGGCTGCTCTTTGGAATCACCAGGGAGAGCATTAACACATACTGATGCCTGACTTCCACTCTAGAGACTTGGGTTTAATTGGTCTGGGATGCAGCCTGGTATTGGAATTCTGATGTGTAGCTCGAGTTAAGAACTGAGTTAATATAGTCAAACCTCAATTATTCAAAGCCACTTAATCAGAACTCTCAATTAATTAACATTGCAGAAGGGGGAAGGGTGGGCTTGTTTGCAAAACAAATTCTTTCTTAAAATGGGGAAAATAATTTTAAAAGTTCACATGAAACATTATTCCAAAATCTGTTTTTGAGCATGATCTGAAATGAGGTTCCCTATGTCCCAAACTCCTACATTTACAATACGGAACAAAAATATTGCCATAGAACACTGACCCTGAGCTACTACAATTCTATCCGTTGTTAAAAAAAAAGTTAATTTTGTTTTACTTTTATTTATTATTAGGTGGTTGACTCACACATGTAGATATAAAACAAGTATATTGCACATGTATGATTCATGGTTGTAATATTATAAGGCAACTTCCTGTCCCCCTCAACTATTACTTTATATTTATTCAGCAGCACTAGCTTCTCCCTGCCTCTTAATAAAAACTTGGGCAGTTTTATTCACTCTTAAGTTAAAAAAGTATCTGTGATCACTTTAGATGGAAAAATGCAATCTCAATTTAGTAATCAAAAATGTTCATTTCATGTAATAGCAAAAGACTCCAATGTTGATTTGAAGTTGAGGCCTCTCCCCGCTGCAAGTTGGGCTCTGGCACTGGGGAGCCTAGGGTCAGAGGAGGGGCGGTAGTTGTACCTTCTGTCCTTCCCAGCACTGGGCCCCAGCCCCCATGCCACACGGCTGCACATGTCTGTTCCACTAGGTGTTCACTCCATCTGGACTGTTCTGTCTTGAGAAGGGAGAGACCCTGATTTGTCTTTCAAATCCAGTTTGGACTACTCCCCAGCCTGGGTTCCCATCTTATTCACCTATAACCAAGGTTGTAATAAGGAAAACATCAAAAATAATATAATAGAATCTATCAAGCAATTATTTGAGGGCTGTCATGTTCTGATCCCAGTTTGAGGTCCTGAGGTAACTTGTATCTGGAGCCTTCATTTTTCCAGACGGGGAAATCAGCGAGCTGAAATGATTTGTGGAGTAGTTTCATGGCTATTTAGGCGATTGCATGAAACTTTCAGCATATTTAGTGCTTGCTTTAATAACGTGGAATATTCCACTAAATTAAAGAGGTTGTCAACTCCATGGGTGAGAAACTTATGCTAAAGACCATGACTTGCCTCAGAGGATGTTTGATGGAGTCAGTGGCATGGTGCAAACAGCATGGAGATGACAATCAGATGGGCTCTCTGTACTTCTTGCATTGACCTTGGGCATTTTTTTTTTTGACTTCTCTGATCTGCAGTTTCCCCATGTGCAAAGCAGAAAATTAGCATTCACCTTGTCTTCCTAGAAGTGTTTATGATTATATGGAAGATACACATTATCATCATCTCCAAGGTGCTTTAAAAATGTCAATTGTTATCATTATTGCTATGGCTACTCTGGAATTCGTGTACTTTAAAAGTTTTATGAACTCTGACAAATAATTTGCAGAACAATCAAGGAATATGTTGTTCAGTAGCAACAAAGAAGACAAATCTAGAGTCAATGTTCATACAAAAGAAATGCTATTTCTAGTTTAGAACTATGTTCCATGTAATTTGTTATATTTAGTCTTACCAAAGAGGGTTACTTAAATATTTTTGAAAATGATCAAAAAATATAAAGCAATTAGAAAAGTTATTTGCACATAATAGAAAACAGTTCAACAAATGAGGTTATTATTTATACATCTTCATACTTTTCTGTTCCTTCTACTATTTGTGAAAGCCAATCATAAATCTCTAGCCTTCGAATTTCATTCTTTATTGTTTGGAATGGAAGGGATCATGGGTGACTAACATTCAAGCATTGTTTTCACTCACTGGGAAGAACCAAGTATTGCTTCAGGGAATCACAGTGTTTGGGAAGCACTGTTTGTAACAATTGCTTTAGCTCCAAAGGACAGTGTGATTTAAAAAGCAAGGATATATTTATTATACATTTATTCACTTTTAGCTTCTGTTATAAAAGTCTTGAGACTGCCTCTGGGCTTTACGTTGTTTATGGTTCCAGATGTCAGTGAGATAATGAGATCAAAGGTTAGAGAGAAAATTTTGTCTAGGTTGGAAATTATAAGCCTGCTCTTTCAGAATTAGTTCCTCTTCAAATTCCAAGATATGGTTATCTATGAAGGTTATTTTATTTCAGTAAAAATAATCCTTGGATCAAGAAGACAAAAATCATATCTATACAATGGGACAAGAGAATTTAAATAAAATACAAATTTTTACCTATATCTTCTAATTGCTCTTTATCTGAAACAGCTCAGAAATGATTAAATGTTTCCTGTTCACTCTAGAGCATCTACTTTTACATGTTGTACAGATGTTTTAATATGAACTTCAACTGTTTTTTAAAGAATAAACAATTAGAAGAGGTACAGCCAGGGTAGTTTTTGTAACTCCTTTAACGAACACTAAATGATATGTTAGCCTTAAAAGGGACCATGAGTGCCTTTGGTTGCAAAGATTTTCATGTAGCAGAGAGAAAACAATATAAATAAATCAGAGAAAAAAATCTGAACTGGGACTTGTAGTTATCATCTGTGCTCAATAAATCAAGCCTCCTTGTAAACACACATAATTATTTTTTAATAAAAAAGAAATACAAGATTTTGGAGGCTTAACCAACTGTAGGTAATTATATTAAAATGCTATGAAAGTCGGCTGCTGTGTACTAATTCCTGCTGCTTTTCTTCTGAAGTGGGTTAGAAAAGAAAATCCCCATCTCCCCAGCAAGGTACAGATTGTATAAGATGGAGATTCATCATTAACATGGTACATAGCCAATAAACTATCTTTTCTTCCCAATTGTTCCCTCCTGAGCTACACGCTGTGTGTTAAAGAAAAGCCCTGACTTTGTTTCCAGCAGGGAAGGGCACTGCCACTCACTGGATGGCCAAGGAGAAGGGGGAGAGGCTGGGCCCACAGTTACCCAGACACACATGAGCTCCTCCTCCTGTTGTAAATGGGAATGGTAACACCTACCTCACCAGATCAGAGGAAAGAGCGATCCAAGCTTCTTGAAAGCTTTGTCAATCATAAAGCATTGTTAAAATGCTTCAAGAAAGTAAAAGGAATCTATCTGCTCACCTGCCTGGGGGTCAGTGAAGGAGCTGTGATTTGTTCCTGGTCTGTACATCTGTTTCCCTCAGGCTCAGAAGGAGGGCTTTGGTAGTGGGTCTCATGGTGCCTGCCTTGCTCCTGTCTTGGGAGGTTGGGGGACTGGGGTTGTTTGCTTGGGCACACTCACAGAGCACCACCACACATCTGTGTGGCTGTAGTCACTGTGCTGGCGGTGGCCTCCTCTGTTCCCGGTGTGGAAGGGGCTGGAAGAGGCCCAGGGTGAAACAGTGCCTCGCTCTACTATGACCACAGTGATGGGTGATAGGTGATGGGGGTGGATGGGGCTTGCACAGGTCCTGGTTTTAAGCTCTATTTCTGGATGTTTGTAGTTGCACATGGAGCCAACGCTACCTCTCCACCCTCCATCTACCCTGGTGCCTTCTCACAGATCCTTTCTCCTCCTGTCAAAGGGAGAGGAGTTAAATCTCAGGATCTCAGCATCTAGTCTATCTGTAGCTTCCTCCCAAACAAGCAGAGTCCTCCTTCTCCCCTGTGCTGTAAATGTCCTCCAGGAAGACATTCTGAATCCCTTTCCCCTGCCCTTGACTTATTTTAAGGTCCTTGTTACATGGAACTTATTGCAGTGTGTTGGAACTGTTTACTTGCTCCCTACTAGACTGTGAGCTCTTCAAAGGAAAGGCCTGAGTCTTCCTCACCGGTCTCTCCAGCACCTGGACATTTATTGGCACACAGCATGTAGATGGTAAATGGTTATCAAACTGAACAGATCAGACCCCATGATAGACTCCCATGATTTACAGTTGTACATATGCAAACAGGGGTCATTTAAGGCTACAATGTAATGAAGATAAACATCTGACACCCCTCTTTCTGAATCCCTCTAGTCCAGTTCATCCATCTGTCTGCAAGAAGGGCCAAGAAGAGAAATCAGTGGAACAGAGCTGGAACAAAATTGGTCACAAACTGAACTCCAGTTTTCATTTCTGTTTTGATCCTTTTAAAGGAAATTCAAAATTTTACTCTTTTTCTGGCTTAAAATGTTTAACAATCTTTATGTGGTTGAAAGATTTGAATAATTAAAAGTTAGATGTGGTATGAGAAAAATTTGGAAATTATTCTATACCTTCTGGAAATATTACAATTCCAACTGATTAAATAAATTTGTTTCTCTTCTTAGTTCTACATCATGTACCCAAAAATTCAGAATGTGAGGATTTTTCATTCCACTGAATATTACTGATAAATAGATAAGACCTATAAAAAGGGCCCACTGTTCTCTCAGTGGTTTTCATTGCTCTGTGACAGGTGTTACCAATTGGGTAGTGCAAAATCCATCCAAATTTCCCATGGCCTTGCCTGCTTTCTCGGACGGAGGTTGGAAAAGGCTCACATGTACCTTCCCAGTTCCCTTGGGCAGTGGCTATGTGACCTAGACTGGCCACGGAGGTGTAAATCTGCAGAAAACTTTCTGGAAAATCTTTTGATTTCCTGGTAAAAGAAATATCCCTATCATCATTCCTTTCCCCTTTCCTCCATCTAAATTGCAGATGTGATGCATGCAGCTGTAGCCACCTTGTAGTCATGATATGAAAAAACAGAAAACGGGATGAAAAGACACCATCACGCTTTGGAAAGCAGAGTGAAGACTGAAGGCCCTAAAGGACATGCTGGCAAGTGCCCACTTCCGGGCCTCTTGCTGACCAACACAGCTCATGTCAGTGTGGCTGAAAACACTATCGGTCAGGTTTCTGTTTCTCGAAGATAAAGACAGACCTATCTGCTTCAAGACCCACATAAGAACACCACCCTGACAACGAAACAGAGCTTGGTTACCTGTGGCATCACTCAAAAGCTGAAACACGGTCGATTCTCACCCATTTTAACCCTAACTGGTTCTCTTTAAGCCCCATCAGGCACACCCTTCTCCTGCATTCTTCAAACCCACATTCCTCCTGCCACCTAGCAATGTGGAGGGAGGGAAGAGGTCACACAAATCCCACATGGAGGTCACGGCTTACAGTGGACTGAGGGCTGCCTCTATTTAGCATGTTTCTATTCATCCCGAGTTTCCTTTAACAATTTCTGGGTCACAACACTTAAAGCGATGCCATCACTATTGTCTCTTAAGGTTGCTCTATAAGTTACCCAAAACTGGGTGGCTTAAAACAGAAATCGATTCCCTCATGGTCCTGGAGTCAGCAGGGCCAGGCTCCCTCTGAAGGCTGCCTCTTAGGGACTTCCAGGTAATCCAAAAGGATCATCTCTTGAGTCCTCAATTTAGCTGTATTTACAAAGACTCCTTTTCCTAATAAGATCATGCTCCAGGTAGACATATCTTTTAGGAGGTCACCATTACATCACACAGTTATTTTCCTACCACAACTATTTTCCTTCCTGTTCTAGAAAATTCATTCCACTTGCTTTATTTTTCTGTGTTGGACTTAATTTTTTTGACCTGTGAAGAAATGCTTATGGTGATTTAAGTTTTGTTTTGGATCAGATTTTATGGTTCTATTTGGAAATACATGTTAGATTTCATATTTCAAAGTAAGGAATTATTTTCCTTATTATACTCTAAACTTTATTTCTCATTTTAGGTAAGAGATGGCTCACTTAAGATAGGTAAGTATATCATGGCAGTAAGATACTTACCAGGTTTAATATCACACAGTAAGATATTTCTTGTGATTCATTAACCATAATTTTTAATATTGATTGAATTACTATTTTTTGTTGGTTTTAGGGATGAGTTACTTTCTAAACAGTTAATGGTTTTTAACCCTGCTTATACATTTAATCACCTGGGGACCTTTAAATAATAAATGCTTATGACCCACTTACATGGATAGAATACAAATATTTAGGGATGGGCCTGGGTACCCACACTTTTTAAAAGTCTCTAATGTGGTTCTTAAACATAGTGAAGGTTTAAAGCTAACCTACACTCACCAATAGCTGCCTTCTTCAACAGCATTCATATGTTCAATCGAATGATCATTGTGCACTTTAAAATGTGTCTTTGTGGAAGCTAGAAGGATATTTAAGACACACAGGTTTACAGTTGTGTAATCTTAGTGTATAATATTTATTGTAATACTCCAGGGTGGCAGAGACAAACGTTCCTAGAGAATTCCTCTCCTAGTCACTTGTAACATTGCAGTTTTAACTTCTGTGTACTTGCCTGCATGTATACACATACTCCGTTGGTAATAATCAGAGCAATAAGACTCCTGTGGTCAAACACCATCAGATTATAACCTTTACAAAGTCAGGAGCTATTTGCTATCCTTCTTCCTCAAAGTAGAAATCATTATATGCTTAAGAAAAACAATCACTTCTAGTAATGATCCCGAAAAGTAGGAGAACCTTGACAGTCAGGCTGCCTAAGCCCCAGAGAAGTGCTGAAGCCCGACATGCCTCCAGTTCCAGAGATGTGGGGAGGACCTTGGGGTGGGGTCAACACTGATAGGGAAGGATGTTGGTACTTGGGGAGGATCTGTAGGCTGAGGAGCAGCGGCTGGCAGAGACCACTCCAGATACTTCTTCTATTTCTGCTCATGTAGACCCTGTGAGACAGGCCCCCAAACTGTTCAGTCACACAAAAACACAACAGGAAGAGGGAACCATGTTATTAGAAAGGCATGCATGCAAGAGGGACAGGGCAGACAGCAGAGTAGGGTCTGGAGTCTGCAGTTGTGGGTCAGCTTTTAGGAAAACACCATTGAGCATTTTAGCAAAGGAGTTATAGAATCACATAAATATGAAGTCTGATGATAAAAAGTAGGAAGAAACAGGGCAGAACAAGATATGAAGCCAAATATCAAAAACTATTGGTGCCCAGAGAGTCAACTGTCGAATGCTTTCACTCATTTGCGGAGGCTGGAGCTAAACCCAATCTTGGGTAAAGGTGGTCAGGCTCATATATCGGACCCAGCAAGGGCATGACAATGCAGATGTGTGAAGGGAGGGAAGGGGAGAGGGGACAGGAGGGGAAGGGGAGAGGGAGGGAGAATAGGGTGGGATCTAGGGAGATAATCAACAACAACGTAGCATACTCTTTACCCCCCTGAAAATCCAATAATACTTGCGCAATCATTTAATTCTGGAAAATTCACAGTCTAAGCATTTATATCACTTGTAAGGCAAAATGTAGAAGACACTAGGGGGTGAGTGATGTGGGGGGGTAATTCTGGTTTAAGATCATATGCCTAACACATGTTGCTTTCTTTGTATGCATTTATGATTGTACAATAACTCAACTCCTTAATTAAAAAAAGTGGTACATTAGGAATCCAGTTGCTTATTCATTTGTACATTGATCAAATATTTATTGACCATCTTCTTTCTACAGGTTCCAGATGTTGAGGATGCAGAGGTGAGCATATGTTCTTGTGAGGGGCGATGGGCATTAATAAGCAGATGGATGAAGAGGATATTTAGGAATATAAAAACAAACAACACACAAACATCCATCCAGGTAATATGATGGAGGATGGAAGATATCAGTTTGGGTGGTGAAGAGGTCTTGACCTGAGGAGGTGATATTTGGGCAAAGATGATGAGGAAGGAGAACGATGAAGATGCACGTGAAGTGGCTCAGGCAGAGGAAACAGGAACTCTGATGGGACAGAGGAGAACATGTTTGGAGTCTGCAAAGCATCAGATGATCTCCAGTCTAGAGCCAGAACAAGCCATGTCAGGAAGAAGTGGAAAAGACAACCAGTGCTGATGACAGTCAAGTAGCTAGGCCTGAGCTACAGGAAGGGTCAGGTGGCAGATCTTCACATTCTGGTCTGAAAGAGACCAAGGTTGCACTGGGTCAGCTGCTCAGGTCGTGTCTTGACCAGGCAGTCTGCCAACCCCGACAGCAGCTCTCCCAGCCTCCCACTGCAATGGTGTCCTGCATTCACTCTGCTTTGAGTATTCCAATCACACAGGCCTGTACCTCCATTCCCTGAGGGTGGTTTGATAGTTTCTCTGTGTGCACAGTGATTTTAAAGCAGGAGATGCATGAGGGACTGCGGCAGCACAAGTCAGTGATGTCAACACCTGACAACTACCATGACTGGAAAGTCAGATTCTTGAAGTAACTTCATTTATGCTGCCACATCCTGACAGAATCTGAAGTGTCTCTTGGTATATGAGCACAATATCATTTTAAATCTATAGAAATGAAAAAGAATGAGAGTTTTTCATTTTCTAAGCAGCAGGAAAATATTAACTCAAAACATAAACTCTGTTTTATTCATTTGCACACTCCCACAATGCCTTGCTTCCACCACATTTCATGGATTCCAAAGCAAATGCATTCCCCTCATTCCACCCTCTCTGAAAAGGTCCTGCATCTTATCATCAGTGGTGCCTCATGACTGCGTTACATAGCTGTCATGGCCTGGATACACACGTTTGGTCATAGCTATTAACATGTTGGATATAATTGGCATTAAACTATGCCTTAAAAGATTACATTATAATTTGGTGTGAATATGAACTTGCGCACATAGAAAGGTACAAACAGAGTAGGGAGAGGCTAATTTGATGTTTGTGAAGCAAACATCTTCATTGGAGAAGAGGCTACAATTACATACATACTTTAAAAAAGCAATTAGACATCTTTTTAAAGTGACCCTGTGCATTATAGGACTGAATGAAGATGTCTGTAGATACACAAAGCCATGTTATGCTCTATTATTGTGAAACATGAAAAAGATCACATATTCCATGCCAGAGGCCTCAACAAATGCAGGAGAAATTTTAAAAAGGCTCTAAATGGAAGAAATGTCAAAGCTAAGCAAGCCTATTGTGATAGATTTATGCTTTGGACAGAATCAGGATAAAGCACTAGGTCATAGTTTAATCAGCATGCATTCTTTTTTAGGGCTATGTAATAATAGGTGGCACTCCAGAGTCCAGGAAATTGAGTGGAACAGAGTGGATATTTTTGTCTTTAGATGACTGGGGCTGTGCTTATTTCATTACACTTAAAATGTCTCTGCAGTTCCTTTACATATGACTAAAGATCTGTCTGCTTAGAACTTACATTCACCATTGTGTCTCAAGCCTGTGGTAGATTAAACCAAACATTCTTAAGGCATCATGATACCCTTAATGTTTAATGAAATGAATTTAGTCAAAAGCATCTAAATACTTAGATTACTGTGGAACATAGGCAGATGGTTGTGAAATAAATGGTCAATGAAAAATAAAATAGCTTTGCTTAGGCAATTATTTTAAATTTGATTTAAGGAGGTCACAGCATTTTTATGTCTGATGGGGAAAAATCAGGACTAAAGCCCTAAGGTTTTTCCTTAAAGGTGTTCTCAGATCCGTGGGAAACAGCAGATTGAGAGGAGAGTCAGCTGGAAACGGATGAAATAATTCACACTTCTGCTGTTGGCAACGTGTCAATCACTATATGTGAAGCCTGAACTTTTTTCTTTTCAAAAGGGTCCACAGTCATTCTCCTGTATCGACTCAAGGAGACTGTTTTAAAGATGTAGCAAGTGTCTTGACAATTAGCAGGTCAACAGCTGAGGAGTGCTGCCTGCCTGTGGTGGTGGCGAAAGAACACACCTCCATGCCCCGAACCCCAAACAAACTGTTTGTTTTAATAGCTGGTAGTGAAGACAGAAAGCTTCTGCATGAAAGGCTGGACTGCATGTAGGGTGGAGAATGTGGAAAAAATTTTTTTGGGGGCCAGACATTGGTTTTTCCTGGCCATGGATCATAATGATCATCAGTAATATCATTTTGTTTTAAATGCAAAGAGCTGAAAAGCTACATATTCCTATGCATAATTGCTTCAGGACATTTTTACCTGGACTGAGTGGTAAGGTAGCCCAATGGCCTAACGGAACATTGATTCTCATCACTCTTAGTTTCCTTCCCATTGTCAAGAAATAACTCAGGCCAAGGAGCTTTGACTTATTAACTCCGTACAATGCATCCCTATTCGCAAGTTCGCGAATTCCGTCTTCACCATCAACTCTGAATCAGATTTTCTCACCTTTCACCATAAACACTTAGTACAGGCACCACCATCTTTTGTCTCTCTCCAAACCCAGAGTTTGTTCTTTCCATAGCAGCCAAGTGAGCCTTTAAACTATAAGCCAAACCATGTCACTCCTACTCAAAATTCCTTTGATGTTTACGCTCACACTCCGAATATAATTCAGTCCCTCTGTGGCTCACAGTCCCTGATCCTTGGCCAACTCTCAACGTCATTTTCTACCCGATTCTTCTTTTGCTCACAACCTTATAGCCACACTGGTTTCCTGCTGTCCATCAGATAGGAGGAGCGTTGTGCTACCTCAGGGTTGTTACCTTGCTGTTCTTTCCCGCAGTTCTTTCAGATCTGTGCCCAATGACATCTCCTTAAAGAGTCATTTCTGATCATCTTCCTCGATTTCTTGTCTTATATTTAAGTATCTGCTTTTTTTTTTTTAAAGAGAGAAGGACAGTGAGAGAGGAAGAGAAAAATCAATTTTATTTAGTTTTTCGTGTGACTTTTGTGGCTCTGACACTTCATTTTGTATGTACGTGGTGCAGGGGTTCAAACCCATGACCTCGCACATGCCAGGCAAGCGCTGTAACCGCTTAGCCTCTGCTCCAGCCCTAGCACCTGCTTTGTGAAGGACACAAGGATGGAAAAAGAGCTTAGCCTTCTGAAGCCGGGTCCTCAAGGAGCTTGGTGTCTGGTAGGGGTCAGGGAAGAATTCAAATAAATGTAAAGATTGTTATAGGGGCTAAGTGTCTTGCCCCAGAGGAAGTAAGGAGCTAGAGTTTAAATGTGGCTCCTTCAACTGCAAGTCCAGCCTCTTCTGCACACTGCACAAGCCTGCTTCCCTTCTGGTGCTTCTCTGTCATTCTGAATTTGTCCTGAACCCTGCTCCTCCCATTCTCCACAGTCTAAGCACCAAGTCCCGCACTTCTTGGTGAGGTGAAACACCACTGATTATCTGATCACAGTATCTCACAGTAAATGAGGATGATTAATATGTTTGGCTCTCTCTGGAGGTATTTTCACTGTGACTTGCTCTTCTTAGCTGAGACCAAGTCCAAGGAGATAAACAAGTGTGGGATGATCTGTTTCTCTACTTGGGAGAACTGTGGGAGAAAGGATACTCCCTGGAGTATATTTATTTGTTTTGAGCTTTTCCACCTAACCCTGCCTGTCTAGACTTCCAAGGACCAAAGCATGAAGAAGCGCAGGGCACCGACTTTTTCTTTAGACCATTTCTGAAAGGAAGTTTATATCTTATTTTTGGCACTTGAGAGGTGGTAAAAGAAGCATCTTCTCTGTTTTCTCTCAGGCTCTGTCTCTGTTTCCTCTCTCCATATACACACATATGCATGTGTGCATGTGTACGCAGTGGTGATCATTAACTACACTCTCGTTCATCTCGAGCAGCCTGTGTTATCCAGTGGCCACCCTGAGAAAGAAATGGAGCTCCTCAAAGCAACCATCCTAACTAGCACTGTTGGAAAATTTCCCTTGGAGGCTGAGAACACAAGGGGAAAGACCGTGGGTGTGCATTCTGTTGTTAGATGAGTTTCTGGTTCAAGACCAGCTGGTGTTAACTGTTTTCACGGTACAAGATACTCGAATATAAAATATCAGGGACGATCCATGGCTTTTCTCATCAACACTCAACCAGTTCTCTTCAGATTCTACTTCATCTGTAAAATGGGAGTGGCAACAGTGCACTTCTCCTAACGTTAAGGTCAGATGAACTGTGTCAGCACACGTTAAGCACTTGGAACACCACCTCACATGTAAGTGTCGCCCAGTCAATCAGCAAATGTTTATTTACAACCTCCAGTGTAAATAATTCTGGGAGCTGGGGATACAAGAATGAACAAAATACATTTATACCCGGATGGAGCTGACAGTGGCTAATAAACATGATTAACAAAGGCACAATCAAGATTCAAATCCTGGCAGTCTGGCTCCATCCAGAACCCAGTCTCCTTCAGGATTCTGGGATGCCTCTTTTTCACTAAGAGAATGTGACAACATGTGAGCTAAGAGTGTGGATCTCAGGAATTCAGCTAAAGACCTGTCCTTGGCAGACATCTACTTGAAGGTCCCAGTTGAAACCTTTTCCTAAAAGATACTGTCCAAGAGTGGAAGGTCAGGGAATGGGAGTCTGAGGACAAAATGCTCAACAAAAAGTAGCACTTAATGAAGGGGGAATGCAAGAGGAGGTACTGAAGCTCTGATCATTGTTATGATGATTACTCCCTATGCCTGTCTAGAAAATTCAGTTAACCTAAGCAACCAGATTCTATTAAAGACATATTTGTCGCATATCTGCTTTAAGCAGAGTCAACGTTCAAGAAATATTTGAGCAAAGCACGAAATGATTCTCCGTTAGACAAACACTTTAGAGTTTAATTTTCTAAAATAATTTCGTTTGATGGTTAAAGAATTCAACAAACAAGGCTTCAGCTTTTCACGGATCTAGAAGCTCTACCATCATGCAGTGTGTTTATCATCAAAGTTCTCACTATCTACTGAGTGTTGGTTGAGTTTCCTGACTGCAAACTTTTCATACATTTAAGCCCCCAATGTTGTCTCCTATGCAGTTCTTTTTTTTTTTCTTGTGGGCCCCCACTAACATCTTAGATATTCTGAGGTAACTGTGATTTCACAAATCCTGATTAGAGGCTTACAAACAATGATAAGACTAATTCAAAGTCCATCTTCTTCTAATCACAATTTCTGTGCTACATTAATAACACTAACGGCTCCAGTCTTCATCCTTCCCTGCAGCTAAGTTATTTACTATGTGAATTTGCAGCTTCTCCTAGGAAAGTTGAATGATATCCTCTCCTCCCAAGTTGCCTCTGAGTTATTCATGGAGCTTCTTACTTTGGTCAGTTGTTAGCAGATATGATGCAAATAGAGGTTAGAAAACGTGCTGAGCATTTTTGTTTCTCTCTGCCTTTGCCGTCAGGATGAGCCTGCGACAGCATGTGAGGGTGGGTGTGGAGTCTCAGTTGTGTCAGCTGAGACCATCTCAGATCAGTAGACTCACAGACCCCAGCAGACCAACTGACGGGTATAAGGGAGACAGCTGAAACCAGAAGAAATTTCCGGCCAAGTCTGTCCTAAAACTGCTAACCCACAGACTCATGTGCTGAATGAATGCTCATTGCTTTAAGCACTGCATTTTGGAACACGCTGTTATATGTGTTGTTGTGGTGATGGATCACTAATACTGATTTCCATCAATCTTATGAACTTGGAAGCTGCCCCTTCATTTGGATTCCTTTAAACAAAAATGGAGTGCTTTCTATTTGAAAGCATCATGCAAAATGCTGTACTGTGTATTTTATTCAATTCTGACAACAATGTTATGTGGAAGATACATAAGGCCATTATCCAAATTTCAGAGGTGAGGAAAGACAAGGTAAGAGAAGGTCAAGTGACTTGTGCAAGGTAGTTATGTGATGTGTATTTGGGGTTCAACTCTGGAAGACTGATTTTTGAACCTGTGCTTTTAGCTATTGCTAATTTCCATTTACTTTACTGGAGCCTCCATTCCACTACCCCCAATCAGAAAAGACCCTGTGTTCCCATTTGAGATGCAGAAATCACTTCATTTCTATTTTTTTAAATTAAGGAAGAGAGAGAGAGAGGGGTGGGGATCGGATCAAGTTATTTCATTTTTTCATCTGTTTTTTGTTGCTCTGACACTTAGTTCTGTATATGGTGCTGGGGTTCCAACCCATGTCCTTGCACATGCCAGGCAAGCTGATACTGCTGAGCCACCACTCCAACCCCCATATATCTCTTATTATAGCTTGTGTAGATGCTTGCGTTCCTCATTAGTCTGGAAGTTCGTCTGAGGGTAAAGGCTGTACATAAAATAATTACATTTTCCCCTACCACTACTAATACAATAGATTACTTTTAAAACCCCCAGAATCTATTCATGTTTTAAGACATACAGTCCATAAAATCAACTTTAAAAAAGTAATAAATACACTACTAGAAAATGTGTACATATTTAAAAGGGCACTGTTATCTGATATTCAAATTAATCAAATTGATAGAATACATGGTAGAGGGTTTTCTCCATTTTGTTAAGCAATTTTAGTTATATGGTTTGAATTTGATATTTGACTGAATGTCTACAAAATTAAACTCTTATGACTCATTATTAGATTAATTCTGGAATCAATCAGGGATTAGTATAGAACTGGCACTGAACAATTTCAGTGTTGTGGTTAGTTTCTGCATTTAAGAAATTGTTTCATGGTTTAGCATCATGCCCTGTACTTCAGGTATATTGCCACCAGGTGGCGGTAGGATGTCAGGCATAAAATCTGTACAGCAGAGAATTTGCTCATTTTTTGAGGTTCAAGGTAATGGTTCTTCCCTTGAGTTCAAAGCAAATTTGAGGTCGCAGGTTTGCAATTTAACATAAAATATCTCTTTACCAAAATAGCTGAACTTAAACTTTAAATGACCTGTAAACATCTTTAAAACAGATATAAATCCTAAACTTCAAAATGACATGACTTCTTATTTCTCCTCCTCAGCTTCTGCTTATTTCCATAATGGCTTTATACAAATCTTGTACTCCTACCTTGATGACAGTGTTAACCTTCATGATTTCCTCTGAATCTTTATGTATTGTAAATCTCTTCCATGGTAGCTTATATATTAGGTTTCAAAATTCTTACTAGTTTTCCTCAAGGAAAAAGACCTCTATGTCTTCCCTTTCAACAATGACAGTAGAAGCTCATCTTTACAGCATAATCTCTGGTCTTTTCTTAAGTAGGAATAAAGTATTTTTCCACCAGAGCAGCACAAACAGTGTTCATTTGCATTTAATGTATGTATTTGCATTTATTGAGGAATTTTCCTTTTTATTTATTTTATTATAGAACAATTCATTAGAATAGTTCCCTTCTCAAATCTCCTAGAAGCACAGAAGCAGTTTGCCATAATTTAACAGCAATATAGGTGCATTTCTTCAGCAACAGGTTCTGCCTTACACATCTTGAGAAAAGTCTTTTTAAAGAAATAAAAATCTTCATGCCCTATTAGGAATCTGAGCAAAATACAGAAAAGTTAACTAAATTTGTTATGATTGAGGATATAATATATTTTCATTACAGTTTCAATAAAAAGGAATTACTGAGCTTCATAAAAAAGCAGTCAGAAGTTCCCCCATTTAGGAATCAACAAACTGAAAATTTGGAATGAACTCCAGAAGGGTTTTGATTCATTAGATTATATTAGATTTAATAGATATATAATAACTTGAGAGTGTATATAACCGTAATTTCTGAGTTGCTACCCTGTTCTGCCCCAAGGCAAGAGCAAGGCTTCAATAACGAAGAGATCTCCTTGACTCATGGTCAGTGTAGAGGGTCAAGAGAAAATGTGCATGTAGTTTGGAGGAAAAGATGCTAGCAAATCCATATCTAAGCATGTTTTGGGGGGAATCGAGGTGTGTGGGGGTGTTTAGCTTCATCTCAAATTTGCTGAGATAAAACTGAGTCTTTCCTCTCTTATTTTCCCACTCCAGGAGAGGAAAGATTGTGAACAGGACAAAGCTGTGAAATTTTGCATAGGCTGGCAGGAAAAGATAATGTCTGGTGGGCAAATTGGATGTCCAGAGTTGGGTCAGGTGAAAGGGCTTGGAGCTGGGAGTGAGGGAGGGCAGAGCTAAGCAGTAATTCCTGCAGATTGGAGTTATCATATCAAACAGGGTTGCAAGTCTCCTGTGGGTGAGCTCTGGGTGGGAGAAACACTAAGCTGTGAGTGTGTGCCCCAGGAGACCAGCTCTGCTCCAACGCTGGGAAAGGAATCTGGGGAAGTCAGTAAGAAGTGATCAAAGAGAAATAAACTAGGGAGAGAGGGGTAAGGAATGGATGAGAAAACCCTGTCATTTGATTTTGAGTTTCAAGGAAACCCAGGGACCAGCAGGGCAGATATTATTATCTTGTATCTAACAAATGAGAAACCGAGTCCCTGAGAGGGCTGACACCTTTTGTTTCAGGTCACATACTGGATGGACACAGGATGCAAAGTAAAGTGACCCGATTCCAAGACAAAGATGAAAGAAGAGAGGGCACATTTGAAACTCTGACATGCACACTGCACGTCCTACCCTTTACTTTATAGACAGTAAGTACTATTTTCACATAATGGAGGCTGAGTCTTTGAAGGGTCAGAAAGAAGCAGTTTTAGCCACTGTTGAAAAACATTTTTGAATTGTATCATATTTGCCCTTGCCTTCTTTGAAAACTGACTGTAATTTACTCTCTTCTTGATACATGGATTTGTAATTATGAAAACTGACTCTGTATTTATGGATTTCTAATTCAGGGATGCCCTCAGGTTCTATGGTGGCACACAGGGTTTTTTTCCACGCTACCTAATACATTCATTGCTAGAAATAACTGTATAGCAGAACCGCTGACTCAGTTCCTTCCTCCCTCACAATCAGCTCTTCCGTCTTAAGTGTGTCAGCTTCTGGTCCCTGCCTACTGCTTTTGATCTTGTCATTCCCCTGATTAAAATTCTTTTAATGGCTTCCCACTGATAACAGCAGTGGTTTTCAACCCAGGCTGCACAAGAAAGTCACTTGGGGAGTGTTTAAAAACTAAATGCCCAGGTGCCACCATCTAATATCTTGATTCAATTGTTTAGGTGTGAGGCCCTTGCCTGCAGGGATTAATGTAGCATTGACTTCAGCTTCTGGCCAAGATGGAGTGACAGACATCAGATTTCCTTTCCTGCCTGAGGTAACTAATAATCCAGAAAAATATCTGAAGCATTGGTTTTCAAGATATTGGACACAGGCATAAAAGGACAGTGGTGCCTGAGAGAAGGGAAACAACATGATGCCTATAACTGCCCAAGTCTGCTGCTTTGAGAGAATTTCCAGGCCATGGGGCAGAGAGGAGGAACCCAGAAGGATCCTGGAGGGCTTGCTGGGTGGAGAAGATGCATCTAGAGTACAGGGAGACTTGGGTGGCTAAAGTTTTCTGGCAGAGTACTGGAGAGGAAAGAGTACTGAGTAGCACGTTCATGACAGGAAACTATAGGAAGTGAGATTAAAAAAAAAAAAAAGACCAAAACAACAACAACCTGAAAAGATTGGTGGGAATAGTTTTAAAATTTCAAACAGGGCTGGTAATAATTTACACACTATTCAGATTGGACATTGGTCAAGTACTTAGAACATCTTGCCTCAGTAGTGGAAAGAATCAGCAGTAAACAATGCTCCAGTCTTGCCTAACAAAACTTAAAAGCAAGACCTGAAAGGATCAGTGTGTTTCCAAGAAACTCCGTGTGTTCCACAACAACCCTCAGACATATTTATAGGAATTAAAAAAAACCTGCACGAAACAAGATGCAATTCATAATGTTTGACACGCAATAAAAAATTATGAGGCATGCGAAGAACAATGAGGAGGAAAAAAAAATATCCAATCCAAACCAACCCTAAACTGACAGATGTTAGAATTAGAAGACAAGGACATTAAAACAGTTATCATAATTGTATCCCATATGTTCAACAAGTTTCGAGGAAAGATTAGGCATGCTAAATAGGGACATTAAAAATATAAAAAGACTCAAATGTAACTTTCGGAGATGAAAACTACATTTTTGCAATGAAAAACACAATGGATAGTAATAATGACAGATTAGCTATTAAGAGAAGAAAAAATTAGTAAACTTGAAGGCACAGCAACAGGAAGTATCCAAATGAGTAATAAAGATAGATTTTAAAAGAGACTGAAAAATATGAGTGGAATATTGGCGGGTTGCGGTCTAACTTTAAATGGCCTAATATACACATAATTGAAGTTTCTAAAGGAGACCAGAGACAGAAAACAGTATTTAAAAAAATAATGACCAAAGTTTTTGAGTTAATGAAAACTATAAACCTGATATCTAAGATGCTAAAAATCCACACAAAATAAATATGCAATTACCTCAATGTACATCATAATTTAATTGATGAAAACCAGTAAAAAAGTGAATACCTTAAGTGTTAGGAGGAAAAAATGACATTATGTACAGAGGACCAACCACAATAAAATGGCAGATTCCTTATCAGAAATAATGCAGAAGGGGGCTGGAGTGGTGGCTTGGTGGTTATGGCACTTGCCTGGCAAGTATGCGAGTTTGAACCCCAGCACCACATACATAACTAAGTGTTCCAGGAATGAAAGTCATATGAAAAACTAAATAAAGAATGCTTCTCCCCCCCACCCCCGTCCCCTCTTTCTTTAAAAAAAAAAAAAAAGAAAAGAAATAATGCAGAAGTGGGCTGGAGTGGTGGATCAGCGGTTATGGCACTTGCCCGGCATTCGTAAGTACACAGGTTCAAACCCCAGCACCCACGTATGCAACTAAGTGTCAGAGCAACGAAAGCCATGTGAAAAACTCAATAAAAATTGATTCTCTCTCTCTCTCTCTTTTTATTTAAAAAAAAGAAATAATGCAGAAGAAAGCACAGTGTTTTAACATTTGTTAGTTACCCTTGAATTTTATACCCAGTAAAAATAGCTTTTTAAAAAATGAAAGCAAATAAAGTCTTTCAGTTACACAAAAGTTGAGAGAACTTATCACCAGCAACCTCACATGATTTTTAAAAAGGTGAAAGAAAATGATAGAAATGGATCTATACAAAGAAATGAAGATCAAGGCTGGTGTCAAGGGTCGGTGACCTATGCAATCATACAACCACCTGCCCTTCGAAGGGTCTTGTGCTTGGTTTCATGTTCTTTTGTCACTGTCTTTAAACTTTTAATTTTTGAACTAGAGCCCTGTATTTTCCTTTTGCACTGAGGTCCTAAATTACATAGCTGATCCTGAGGATAAGCACTTTGTAGCCCATGGAGGTAGGAGGAGAGGCTGGAACGCTCAGCATAGTTTAGATTTAGGTCATATATTCAGGGAGGCAATGGAGAAGGGGTGGAAATGGCTTCTTTATTAAAAATTTGGAATCTTGGTGGGGAAAAATATCTCTGTAGATGTTGATGAAGATAAAAAATTTTTAAGGCAGAAATTTCTGGAAAATTAGAACCTAATTGTCAGTTTTTTTCACAGAAAGTGAATACAAGTATTTATTTGGGAGAAGCTTGTTTGTCTCATCTGAGAAGGGATAAGGGCACTTTTCCCAAACTTGAGACAAGTACGGGAAGCTTAGGGAGAATCTATGGAAGAGCGTGTAGCATGCACTCAGGAGGTGAGGAAGGTAGAGTCCAGGAGACTAACCAGATGCATGCCTGAAAAAGTTTAAAGCTGAGCTTCTGTGTCTAGCTCTCCGGAAAGTGTGTGAGGAGCTGGTCGTAATGTATACGAGTATAAATGAAATGTTTAAATTCACATTAATTTTTAAAGTTTGCTCTACTCTTGAACAATTCCATCTGGTCATTTAGTGAAAGCCTTCTGCTTTGATTAAAGTTGTTAATATTTGAAGTGTTGACTGATGTAGCCTCCCTGCTGTGGAAAGATGAATATTTTCTCCTCTATTAATGACCTGTAGTGAAGGCATAACCTTTTACTTAAAATAATTGTCTTGGAAATAGAAATAAAACATTCATCCCTCTCCTATAATTTGTGAATTTTTGGATTATTTTCATAGTTGTAAGCATAACTTACATTTGCCTTTGTCCAACACACACACACACTACAAAATAGAGTTTTAGGGGAAACAATGCAGTTACAGCAATGAGGGTAACATAATAGGGGTAGGAGCTTATAATGCTGATCATGAAATAAAAACATCAAAGCAAGTAATCTATTTAAATCTGATATTTATAGAGCAATATTGCTACATCATTTAAAGCAAATAAAAACACGTTATCAGGGGCTGGAGCTGTGGCTCGGTGGTTATGGCACTTGCCTGGCATGTGCAAGCACACGGGTTCAAACTCCAGCACCACGTGCACAACTAAGTGTCAGAACAATGAAAGTCATGTGAAAAACTCAATAAAAATTGACTCTGTTTCTCTCTCACACTGTCCTTCTCTCTTAAAAAAAAAATCACATTATCAAAGAATCAATGCAAAGTCATCAACTTTCCTTTGAAAATTTTTCTAGTGGTCAGATTATCACAAAATTTCCTTGGAAAGGTAGAAATTAAATCAATAACATTGATAAGGAAAGAAAAAACCTGACAGTCCTCAATGAATTTAAGAATAATATCTGCAGCAATTAGGTAAGAAGCAAATGATCATCTCACGAATTCACTGTTGCCAAAATAATTTGCACTTATTCCCATGGGACATGTAAAATAACTTACATAGGACACATATAGCTATTGCTACCTTAGCTATTCAATTTGTTTATATCCAAATTTTTAAAAGAAAACAACCAATCACTGTAGTTATATTTTTAAAATTATTCTGTACTTAAGAGTAGGGATTTAAGAATGCACTGAAAACTAATTTTATTTTGTCAATTCAACAGGTACTTTCATAATTTTCAATATTGTAGGATATAGTAAGCATAGGCTAGAATGATTTCCTTGGTAAATAGAGGTAAAGCCCATGGGAAGAAACTGATCAAATGTTCTGCACCAAGACTCACAAGTTAATAAATTGGACAGTGTTCAAATTTGTTTAGTCTTACCCAAGCCCCCCAGTAGATAAATTAACATTGTTTCTCATACTTTCAATACATTTTTTTGTCTAGAAAAATGGCTAACTGTTTATTTGCACAGCCCCTAGTTATTTTTATTTCATAATTAATCCATACACATTTCATGGAGGAAATATGTCACTCTTCTATCTAAAATTTCTCCCACAGGGCTGTTGGGATTGTCAATAGCAGTTGGAACTGTTGTGAGATTTTATTAATACCATACGCCAGCCTTGAGTAACTTCTGAGTTGAAAAAAATGGATGCACTTGTTCACTGTTAACTAGTCATTAGTTTGCTCAAGCCTTTCTTTGGAGGGACAATAATTCAACCTGGTGATTTAACCAACTGCATCTGCACAGGGAACAGCTTTTCCTGACAAATCTCTCTTGTGCATTCATATTTTAACACTAAAATATCAAATCAAAAGTGAGGGCATGATGATATTAATAACAGTGGCAGACACAGGAGAAAAACAGAACTATTGCTAAAACATCAGCTTTGGAATAGGAAGCACAGGTTAAGGAATAAAGGGAACAATTATTGACCTATAATTCATGTTCTATTTGAGATATACTGGAGCCTGTAAAATTGGTAGTGCTTCATGTCTTAAGAGTTTCTCTGTGCCTCATTTCTCTAAACTTTGTTTTCAAAGGCAACAATGTATTCTACAAAAAGAAAGATTTGAGGGAGTTTTTTTAATGATTACAGTTTCAAATATATATTTATACTTTTCAAGCACAACTTTATATACTTTTTATTACCTCTTTGAAATACTTTAAATATTATACTTATGATAGCATATTTAATTTGTCTAATGCTAATCATAATACTATGCCACACTAGATGCAATACTGTTTAATGATGCTGAAGTTATTTGTAATCATACCAGAAATTAATCTCCTTGATCTCTGTTCTCTTCCCTCCACCAGCAGACTTTGGTATCAGAGACAGTCTACACTTTAACTTTATAGAGGACAGCAATTACTGGAGAAATTTGGATTCCTTAAAATTAAAATTAGCCACTCTCTATATTGATTCAGAATGTGAATTGCCCTAAAAGGTTTCATGCTAAATCAATATGACTGTACATTCTGTTTAGGTTACAAAACAATAAATGATGGGTGCTTACTATTGGATTATTAGGCCCAAATAATATATAAGAGACTATCTCATATTTGGGTGCCTTGCCTTGTTATTTGATATAAACAAAAGCCTTGAATTTTTCTTCCCTCATGTGTTGGGGTAATCTAATGAATTTGAGAACTGAATTTGATCAGTCAAAAGCTATGTAAGCCAAAAAACATACCCACCACATTTCTCATTTTAAAATAAGATAATCTCAACAACCCCAAAGCATCCCAGCTGCAGTGGGTATAAAATTTTTGTTTTCTAATTTCTAAGTCTAAAGGTTCAGTAAGTTTTTGTCCATGATAAATTTATCTACTGAGTTAAGTGACTTGCAAAGTCTCCCCATTAAGTGTGAACTTCCCCATATGGATGTCCCAAGGAATTTAAATTCAATCAGGTTCCTTTAAGGAAAGTGTACTTGGTTGATAGTAGACATGGTCGTGTACTTCAGCTCAGAAGAGTGTGGCCTCAAGTCTAAATCACAGTGACTATGCTTTCAAATTCTGATACACCAATCATAGCAGGCCCTTCTCCCTGGATCCAAGTGAGATTGCATTGTAGCAAATGTAGTTGAAGAGAAAACTCTTAACGAACAAGCATGGGTGAACTGTGCCTTCCCTCAAATTCTGTCTGCATTCAAAGATGGTTGGGATCAGCCCCCAAGTCCTGGCAGTAAACTTAGGGGCTTTGTAGCATCAGTCTCCTGCAGTCACTGAGCTGTCCACAAGTCCCTCTGCAGAGATCTCTATGCTACTGGTAACCATAGTCTGGGGGAAGTGAGCCCACTTCTCCAAAACCAGTTCAGGCATTTGGAGTTTTGAGAGACATACAGCCTCATGTTCCTTCAATGAAAGCACATTATTATGGAGTCCTACTGCAATCCTTTCTTTTCAGGAGGGATTTACTGCTAATGATGACTCACATGCTAACTTTTATGAGTAGTTGCTCTTTGGTGTGGAGCAGTTTTATTCAGAAGATATTATAGGGATATTTGTCAAGCTATGCCATTATCTGGGATACAACTCAACTTGGAAAGTTGTGATCTATGGAAGATACTATCTTTAATAAATGACTAAGAGTAGCCATGAGACAAGTGACAAGTTCTTGGTGGAGAATTGAAATCTTAGCTTAATGCAACCAAAAATTCATGCAGATTCACTTCCATTGCTACTCAGACTAGGAATGAAATCACCTGGAGGCTTAGTCAGACTGTGAGTTTCTTATGAAAATCACATCTTTTGTGAGGAGACAAGAAGCAAAAAGTCAAGAAAGAGTCACTTATGGCAAATTTTAAGCCAAGAGTTTGTCAAGCTAATATAATTTTTAGATTCAAGAACAATTTCTATAGGATATTCTAGAAAAGGTATTTTAAAAATAGACTTTTAAAAACAAAGAATTACTAATTAATAATATTATCTTAAATGATAGCTTAATTAACGATGCTAATATGAAAAACTGGACTTTTAGAGATAAAGTGGTTTAAAGAGTAGAACAGAGCACTTTGCAACCAGCAGATATTTGTCTTTTCTCTCAGTTTGTGAACACATTTTTACCCAATCACTAGAATACAAAACTAAAAAATTTCTAAAAGATTAAGTGATTTCTCTGTCACTTTGAAAAAGAAACATTTATAATGCCAAATATAATTGAGACACATGATTGTTTTTCAACTTGTTCCTTCATTTATGCCATTAGGAAAAAAATAGAAGTAAAAATGAAATGAGAAAGGTATCGAAATCATTTCTGCAGATTTAGTTGATCTCTTTGGGCTTGAATATATGCTGACATATGTTGGCCAGTTTTTATAGGAAATCTGTGCCAAGTGTATGAATAAAACAGAGACAACACATGATTGGACACCAACTCCAGAAGATAAAATTTTGATATCACAGCAGCCTATTTAGTAAGAGCAAAAGCAGTGTCTATTCAAGCATGGGTTCTGTATAAATAATTGAGGAATGAAGACAAAGATATACTTTTGAGAGAGAAAATGTGATAATTTAAACCTTTAACAGTGAATAAAAGCAAAGATCAGAATGGGAGATTACTTGCTATCACATTCATATCCTAAACTGACAAAATTTCCTAAAATGGAAAACCCAAAAATGCTTGAAAGATTTTGTTAGATAATGCAAAACATCCCAAGAACCTCTCTTTATGTCTTAGTTCCTTCCCTACATCAAAAATTCAAAGGACAGTGGCTCTGGAGTTTGAGATACATATATTCAAAACACAAGGCCTAAGTATAAATTCTTGTTGGATATACAAACCCTTATAAAGAAAGAAAAAATTATTTGCCTGCAATAAAATCTCATTTATCAAGGTTTGAATGGCTTAGATATCAGTAAGAGATCAACTTACATTAATAAGCTCAACCTCCCAGATTTTTTTCAACAGGTCCATCGACGTGTAGCCATTAATTAGAAAGGCTTTGGTGTAGTCACCCAGTTCAATGGAATCCAGCCATTCAGCTACAGAGGTGGGATGGTAGCCATCATGACCAATGGGTCTCATCTGTAATTAAGAAAATCACATTATGGCTTATTTAAACTGTTTGCTTTATATTTCAACTACAGAACACATTTTGCCACTGGCAAATTTATCTATGAAGCATCAGATATTTCTGGATAAGGAAATAAGGAAAAAGAAAATTCTTCATGCACAATTCTAAATCATTAGTAATTTTCACGCTGAATTAGTTTTTAAAAATACACACAGAAATTTCCAATTTAGCTGCTAAATTAACTTTGTATTGGAGAGAATAAAATATTTCAAGCTTCTGTTATAAACATTATTTGGCAAATTGTTGGATGAAATTTAAAACGATGTCAGTTGAGTGGTATACGAAGCTGAAGGCACATGGAACTGCATTTCCAAAATAGAGATGATAATTCTCATATGTGCAACATCAAAGGATGTGAAAATACTGCATGACTTGATGCATTCAAAAGGAATTCCTGCTTATGCAAGACATGTATTGTAGGTAGTGCAAACATGCTGGAGAGACACACTGCTGTGCTAAGCCAGTTAAAAAGAGCCTTTGAGTGTTTTAGGACCATGTGTTCTACATCGACTCTACAGTATGTTAGACGTGAATAGAGAACTTGCTGGCAGACAGGCTCCTATTTTTTGTCAGCTATATACAGATTTTTAAAAAAAATACTTTAGGAGAACAAAGAAGTGTGACAGCAACATAATGTTTCTGGGTTTAAACTGGAATGTGAAAATAACTTCAGCAAGAGGAACTTCTGGGTTTAAAATTTTTGTATGGATTATTCTACTCCTTGTGCCTTTATTTGAAATTTTAGTTGAATCTTGGTTTTTGAAGTGACTCACTTCTAAAACTCTTGCTGCTTCGCTTGTCTCTCTGTAGATCTAGTACTTGAGTGTTTAAGGACGGCTGCCAGCTTGTTAAGCTGAGGTCAGCCGTCGGAGAAATTCCTGATGGGAACAGCTAAACTGTGTAGAACACGGCATAGACTTTCCTCTCCCTTCAAATTTAAGGAGATAAATATTAATGGAAATCTATATGATTCTGATTTGTGAGCAGAGAAAAGATTAGTCTGGTGTCAGGGATTCAGATTTCAATCTTAAACATGGTGAGCTTTCTGTCACTATGCAGAGTTCTCATTTTTGAGATCCTCCTTCCTTTTTCTCCTTTCCTCTTTCCCATTGTTCCACTCCCCATTCTAATTTCCACGTCACGATTTAAACACCCTCTGTTTTAAAGTTGTGCAATTCATTATTTGCACTGCAGTCTGAACTGCATAGACTCTTGCACTTCAATTTCACATTGGCACACCTGGCCAATTTCAGCTATTCATTTAATGTTTGTTCACATGACACTTAATCTCTTTATTACACAGTAGATGTAAATGACAAAATGAAGTGGAGTTGCATTCACAAATAACGGAATGTTAAACATGTGTAAAATTGGAGACCAAGACCTCAAATGGAAACACTGAGGCCATGTACACTCTTCAGGACTTAGGAAGTGGTTGAACTAACTCTACCAACCTAAACAGTCACCCCAGGCCCAGGAAACACACTGTCAGTTCCGGCTGACATAAGGAAATAAATGGAGACAGGGAAAGAAGGAAGAAAGAGAGAGACCTTGGAGGTGAACTTAGAGCCTAGCAGGGAGTTCTTGCTGTTAGCCCACCCAAGAAGCTGACCACCAGCAGCGGATCCTGGGGACAAGCTTAGGGCGTCTTGGTGAGTCCCTAAGGGTGGACTCAGTCATTCCTTCCAAGAGCACTGTGGTGTGGGGTCCCCATAGCTTTCCCTCAAGCACATGCACAGCAGAGCTATCAGTGGTAGCCTGTGCAGGTGAGGTTATTGATGGTCAGCGTTAGCTACAGAATCAGGAATACAACCAGACAACTTCAAAGTTCACCTAATTAAGTATTTAAAAAGTTTGCCTTTTTCCCAACCCCTCCTTCTTGCCTCACTAGGGAATTTAGAATAGGAAAAGAGAAAGGGCCAACTCCCTTGAGAGAAGCCTAAACTTGGGGGAGAGGAGCAAAGGAAATAAAACTGGAGGTTTAAAATTGACTAGAACTGAGTTTCAATATTTTATAGATGAGACAGTTATTGGATATATCTGAGATCATATAAAAATAGTAAAAAAAAGGTTAAATGATATTGATTGGAGGCAGTGATTTTGAAAAAAATTGCTTCAGTGTCTCACTGAATGAGACTGCAGTAATCTGGTTACTCCTATAAGGCAAGACCAACTTCAAAGAGAAAAAGGGAGGGGAATGCCCAATGGAGGGTGAGAGACAGGGGCAGGGTCCAGGGAGAAGGTGAAGAGAACTTGGAAATGGCTTTATGACTGGGTGCTGGGGAAGTATTCGTCCATCCACTCCTGCAACGAATATTCAACCAGAGCCCATTCCTATGGATGCTGTGGAAATAGTAGGGAGCAAACGAGTCATAGTCTTTCGCTCATGGAAATTATACGTCTTAATTAAAAACAAGTGAACAGATGACCAATAAATTACGAAGGCTCTGCATACCTGAAGAGAGGAAACTATTAGAGCCAAATGAAGTTGCAAAATTAACTTGACACATATTTAATGATATGCAGAACGGTTACTGTGCTGCACAATATTTTTTTCCAAAGCAATTCTCCCATCTGTTCCTTTATTTCAGTTCCTACTGCCACTACCCTGTTTAGGTTCTTGCTAGCACTTGCAAAACCTAATGCAGTAGCCTTCCACTTGGCCTCCCACCTTGGAGCTACTTCTATCTTGCTTCTACATAGGTTTTCCTATAAATCAGGCTCTTAAGTCTGTCCTTGTACAAAATCTGTAGTAGCTCCCTCTTTTTTTTTTTTTTTTTTGAGAGAAGGACAGTGGAAGGGAGAGAGACGACAGAGACATAGAATTTTTATTGAATTTTTCACATGGCTTTTGTTGCTCTGACCTTAGTTGTGTATGTGGGTGCTGGGGTTTGAACCTGTGTACTTGCACATGCAGGTCAAGCGCTGTAACTGCCGAGTAGCTCCAGCCGCTAGTGGCTCCCTCTTATGGAGAGTCCAAATGTCCTGTTCTAGCAATCAAGGCAAACTGGGATTTACCTAATCTGCTATAAGGACCCTAAAAAAATGTGAATATAGACACATGGGTATTTCTAAACAGTCTATTAACTCCTAGCCATTCTCTGAACATACACTGTATATGCTGCAACCGTATCTTTGCTAGTATAATTTTCAATGCTTGTAATGGGCGAGAGACCTTATTTCTAGAGTTATATTCAAGGACTGACTTCTCCTTTTGAGCACAAATATACACTTTTGTAGTTACTTTGGGGCCATCTCATGTAGAAGTATTATAGATGTCATCCACACAAATTAAGAATCAATTTCTTAAGGCTGGAGCAGTGGCTCTGTGGTTATGGTGCTTGCCTGGCATGCACAAGTACATGGGTTCAAAACCCAGCACCCACATACACAACTAAGTGTCAGAGCAATGAAAGCCATGTGAAAAACTCAATAAAAAATGGATTCTGTCGTTCTATCTCTCCCTCTCTCTCTCACTGTCCTTCTCTCTTAAAAAAAACAAAACAAAACAATTTCTCTCCTTTAGCTCAAAAACTATCCTTCCCCAGCGTTCCCCGCCCCCCAGCCCAGTCAATGACACATCGTCACTCCACTGTGGAAGTGGAAACTGAGGAGTCATCTCATGCTCTCTTTCTTAGGACAGTAAGTTCTATAAACTTGATTCCCAAGATGTCTTTCTATTTAGTCCCTGCTTCCAAAATGGTCTTGGGAATCTCAAAATCCCAGCAGTACTGTTTATTGTTTCCTCATTGGGTGAACTTTGGCAAGTTACGTACCTCTTTGAGCCTCAGCTTTCTCTTTTCTAAAATAGGCATAATAATCACTCCAAGTGTTGTTGTAAAGATTGTATGATTTAGGGTATGCAAATTGTCTAGCACATGGTTGAAATATAATATCTAGTCAGTAACTTTTTGTTTTCTTCCTGTCCCACTGCCCTAGACTGGATTCATGCTCATTTTGAAATTGCACATTATTTTACCATTGGCTGCTAATCTATTCAACTTCCAATTAAATCTCTTCTCTCCTCTTTCATGTCTTCCTTGTTCCATCACTCCCTTACTTTATCTGGTTGCAGAAAGGGTTTGTCTACTAACATTTTTATCCTTGTCTTTTTAGCTGACATCTATTTTTCATAAACTTATCTTACAAAGTCACTCAAGTAGACTGAATTATTGTTTCCGGTTCTCTGCTCTCTTGTATTAAAATTATGCCTTTGTGCCCTTTGCCAAGGGAACCACATAGTATCTCACTTCCCAGTTCCACTGATGTTGGTAAACAAAATGGGTAATATATCAATGTAGTGGTCTATAGATAACAGTTCTAGTCATTCTTTGTGTTCTTGTGCTATTTTTATGATATACTCCTATGATATATATATACATATGTATATATGCATATATTTGTGTATATATAGTTATATCTACATACTTATTTATATATACTAATTCTTATATATACATATATATACTCATTCTTATAAAACTAACAACTGCTAAGTAGTTGCATAACTGCTGATCCTGGGGGAAAAAGACTGTGGAGCAAACCTAAATTTTATATATAATTGTTGGAGTCTATCAGAGCTCAAAAGAGTTAGAGTTAGCTAAACCACAGAGGACCTGCGGACTCATGAGTACAGAAAAGAGGTTCTTTTCTGTTGTTATTACTGTAAACTATGGAAATTTTGATATAAAGGGAAAACTAAATACAGTTGATCCTTACTTCAAAAGTTTTGGTACCATTCTGACTGGTGTAAGGTGATATCTTAGTGTGGTTTTTATTTGCATTTCTCTGATTACTAATGATTTAGAGCACTTTCTCATGTATTCATTGGCTTGATCAATGTCCTCTGGTGAGAAGTCTCTGTTTAGCTCTTTCGCCCATTTATCAATTGGGCTGTTGGTGATTTTATAGCTGACATTTTTGAGTATTTTATAGATTCTGGATATGAGACCCTTGTCTGAGGAATCATAGTCCA
>PVKS010011260.1:0-57272 GCA_004027875.1 Aplodontia rufa
CACCTGCACTTGGAGAAGGGCGGTCTTGATGTGATACCCTGTCCACCACTGGACCAGCAACAGAACCAGATGCCCACGTGCACAGTGGCAGGAGATGTTCGCCGGGCAGGCACACCTGCTCTAAGTGACCCAGCAATCGCACTCCTGGGCTATTGTTCCCCCGGTGGAAACTTACAAACACACCCAGATCTGCTCACTGCGCTTCATACAGCTTTATTCTTAGGGGCTGAAACCCGGATCCAAAGTGTCCCACGATACGTGCACGGTGCCTCTCCACCAGGGGACACTGCTCGGCAGGAAAGGTGCAAGGTCCACCTGCAGAGGAATAACTCCAGGCCTCTCAAAGGAACTGTGCCAGGGCGGAGCCAACCTCAAAGGTCACATGCTCTGTGACCTCCCTGGATAACATTCTCGAAATGGCAAAATTACAGAGACTAAAAAGGATCAAGGGTACCCCTGGTTTGAAATGGGTGGCAGGGCTGGGGTGGGCCTGACCTCACAGCAGTATGGTGGTGGATGTGGTGACGGACCAGCTTGATTGCTGTGCAGTAGAGAGGGAGTTAGGATCAGGACACGGAGCTGCCACGTGGAGGCAAGGAACAATGGGTAGTCTTCAAAATCCTAAAGGAAATTGACTTTCAACTCCTCTTTCCTGAGCATTCCTATCTGAGAATCTGAAATCCAGAATGCTCCAATATATGACATGGCACTCAAAAAGTTTCAGATCTTGAAGAATTTCCAATTCAATAAAGTCTATGCAAATGTTGTATTTCAGACTCTGAAAATCTCTGAAATCGGAAGCACTCCTCATTCTACACACTTTGAATAAGGGAAAGTCCAGCTGTGTCAAACAGCGGGGGGCTGGAATGAAACTGGTTTCAGGTAGATATTCTCAAAAAGTCTACCTCCGCGTGCTTTTTCCTAATTAGCCACAGGTGGACATGACACGTCCTTCAAGAATAAGCAACTGTCTGAGGATGTCACAGGCTCCAGAAAACAGGAGAGAGAGTGGACTCCAGGATGATGATGCAGGGAGACCCCAGCCTGCGGGGAGACCGGTCTAGGTTCAGGCTGCTCTCAGGGGGCCTCTGCTGACAGGCCCTTCTTTGTAAAGCCTCCGGATGGTTCTCCCCAAACAAGCAAGTGAGTCGAGAGAGGCCGGCCTGCATCCAGGACCCTGCTGCTGCCAAGGAGGACCTCAGCGGAGGCAGGCTCCAAAGGGAAGGCAAGTCATCCAGGACTGCAGGGGAGGAGGGCTCCTGGCAGAGCATTTCCAGGACCAAACAAGGTGGAGAGTGCATGCAGAAGGACTTTGGGGACTTACAATAGGTCAGAACAAGCAAACAGATCAAAACGCCAAGGCAACCGATAAAATTAGTAAACACAGACAGTAGAAAAGGAAGCAGAATTGGAGGATGGTGAACTGTGGATGTCACAACGCTGTAAACACAGAGTGCTTTAACCAAAAATCGCAATACAGGTGAGCGATAGGAAGGGGCAACAGAGGGGATAAAAGAATCTGAAGAGGGGCTGGAGCGGTGGCTCAGCGGTTACGGCGCTTGCCCAGCATACGCGAGGACATGGGTTCAAACCCCAGCACCACGTATAAAACGAAGTCTTGGAGCAACGAAAGCCACGTGAAAAACTACATAAAAATTGTTTCTCTCTTTCTCTTTAAAAGAAAAGAATCTGAAGAATAAGCCACATCCCCTCTCATGGGACAGATGAACCATTAATCAAATGGCAGTGCTATGTACCCTATTTAGAAATACGTAGAAAGAAGGTGTTTTGCAAGCCACAGATGGCTGACTCGAGGGGAGAGCATGAGGGAGCGGGGAAAGAGCCTCATTGAACTGCTGTTTTGTTACAGCTTTTCAGTGCTGATGAATTCTGTTTTCTAGCGACATTCCTGTTCAGCAACATCCAGCAGATTGGACTGCATTGGGTGCAATTGTCTTTATTCGTTCATTCAAACTCAAATAAGACGAAATCATTTTTTCATAATCAAATTTGCATCCATTAAAAAGCAGGTCGGTCACAAGCACTGGAGAGGCTGGGGGCAATGGGGACCCAGCCACAGCAGCTGGTATCACAGCTGCCTTGGGAAGCAGCTGTCATGCCTAGCAAAGGTGACGTGCTCAGAGTCCACAGGCCACAGCTGCCCTGGAGGAGACACCCCTGGCTGTCCACGCCCTGGCAGTGCCATCTGGCTGGGTCGGCCGCCTGCTGAGGGGCCCAGCACCTCGGTGGAGGGAGGGTGCAAGGGTGCACCTGAGGGCTGCCTCAGGACATGCGCTGAAGCAGGGTGATGGGCAAAGTCTGAGACTGCGTGGACATGTGTTGGGGATGGTCTGCATGGCGATGGCCACACCAACTCGGCTCGCTCATGCGTGACATTGGGGTAAGAGGTGGCCCACACAGGCTACAGACACAGAAGGTTCTGTTTGCATGGAGTCCAGATGTAAATGGGGCAGATGATCCAGGAATGCGAGGGACGATGACACACGCTTGAGGTGGCGAGGCGTGGGGACCAAGGGGAGCAGGAGGAGGGCGCAAGCACGGGGAGGGGCCTGCAGGCTGTGAGGACACAGTGCTGCCCTGCGGATGCTGGTCTTCCGGAGGCTGTGCACACGTCACCTACACGCCATGACCTGCCAAACGCTAGTGGGGCTTGAGACGAGCGCGGGAGGTGGTGAGGAGTCCTCTTCCTCTCCTCCCAGCGGAACCTCGAGCGCGGTCAGTGCTTCCAGGAACCTCACTCCCGTCACGATCCTCCTTGTCCACCCATCACACAGCACCGGGCTCGACCTAAATTAGCCCACGAGTTCAGGCCCTCCTGGCTCTCGCTTCTTGCTTTTGCTTCCAAATTCCCCCTGGATCCTTTTCCTTCTTCCTAGAGTCAGGTCTATTGCTTACGGTTCTCTCCGCTCAGCCAAACGCATCCCGGTCATTCCAGGCTTTAAACATGTCTGCCTTTAGGTATGCAATTCTAGACCGTGCACACACTGAGGGATGGTGGGGACAGGAGGAGCCACCCAAGAGCTCTCCTGCGAGACGAGGAGAACTCTTAGGAGTGAATGATTGGGTTACGGGAGCCTTAACCCCTCAGTGCATTCATGCCCGATAAGAACGTGGGGTGGTGGCTGTAGGCAGATAGGGCGTGGTTGGAGGAGCTGGCACTGGGGCTGGTGAAGGAGCTCTCTCCGTTCCTATTGCCGGGTCCTGAGCTGCCTTCCTCCACCACACCCTCTGCTGTGACTTTCTGTCTGCTCAGACTGAGCTACGGAGTTGGCCGACCATGGACTGAGCCTCTGGAACCATGAGCCCCAAATCAACTCTTTCTCCTCTAAAGTAGCTCCTGTCAGTGAAAAAAATGACTAAAACAGAAATCAGTACTGAGAAATGGGATCACCGCTGTGACTATCCTGACCACGTGGTTCAGAAGCCTTTGTGGAAGGAGGAATTTTGAAAAGTTTAGAGGAGGCTAGAAAAGCTTCAGAATGTTGTAAGCAGAGCTTAACAGGCCATTCAGGAGCTCAGAAGACCGGACTGCTCACAGGACTGTGGAGAGCAAAGACTGGGCTCATGAGGGGTCAGAGGAGGGGGACTCTACCGGAGGCTGGACGAGAGGCCATGCATGTTATGTTCTGCATTTTCTCCCAGGTCCTGAGACTTTCTGTGAACCTGAATTCAGACGTGATGGACTAATCAATCTGGTGAAGGAAACTTCAAGGCAGCACAGAATTCAGGAGGTGGCATGGATACTGCTGGTGGTTTTTAACCAGGTTTACTGTGATAATTGGGAGCAGCAAGTTGGACAGAAAATTGTGAACAGAGCTGGGGCAAGGACGGTGTGGTAGTTAGAGACATTACAGTCACTAGAGACGCTACTAAATCCTTTACCCGGAAACAATAGGAAAAGTGGCTTGAGGGCACCTCAGGAGTTGGCAAGACCACAGCCAGCTCAGCTCAGCTCCTCTGAGATCACCGGGGCACACCGCTCGCACAGGCAGGTCGAGGAAGTTCAGCTCAACTGTGCCTAGCTGCTCGGGCTCCCAGAGGCTGCTGCAGCCGGCGTCCCTGACACTTGGCTACTGCTTGAGAGGGTGGCAGGCCTGGCCTCAGTCCCATGGTGCTGTTTCTGCAGGATTCCAGGATGCTGGAGTTAGGGGTCCTGGAGGCTTGCACCCAGATTTCAAAGTGCAGCAGGGTTTGAGTCCCTGCGGGCCACTCTCGAGCGGGCAGTGTGTGGAGGCGTGAGGGGGAAGCGTGAGCTGCAGTGGAGACCCCCCAGGACTAAGAGGAGCTAGTGCCGTGGAACGCTGTGCTGAGGAACGGAACAGCCAGGCGAGAGGGGCCAGTGGGCTGCAGAGAGCAAGGGACGCGGGCAGAGCCTTGTGCCCCAGACGCTGGGTGCGGAGCCTCAGGACTTGCTTGCCTCACTGATTTCAGTCCTGCTTTGGTCCCCTCCCTTCCTTCTGTGCCCCTGTTTCTCCCGGGTGGAATGGGAATGTTGACTCTGCACCTTTGCATATCCAATGCCTGGAACTTGCTTCTGATGTTTGCAGGGCCTCGTGCTGAGAGTTTGCCTTGAGTCTCAGGGAGACCATGGACTTGGACTTCTGGCAGTGCTGGAATTGTTGAGGCTACGGGGCTCCTGGAAATGGAAAAGGAATCTTGCATTGTAAGATGGGCATGCATTTGGGGGGGCCAGGGACAGAAAGTTATATTTGAGATTTGAGTTGTCCCCCAAAAGCTCGTGTGTGAGACAATGCAGGAAAGCTCAGAGTTGAAATGATTGGGTTCTGAGCCTTGACCCGGGCAGTTAACTAATCCACTGATGGGAATTAACTGGCTGGTCCCGCTAGGTGGGTGGTCCTGGGCTGTGCCCTTGGGGTTATGCTTTGTTCCTGGTGAGCAGAGCTCTCTCTGCTTCCTGATTGCCATGTCCTGAGCTGCTTCCCTCCTCCATGCCGTTCCACTACGGGGCTCAATCTGAGCTTGGGCTCAGAGCAATGGATTGGCTGAACATGGCCTGAACCTCCGACACTAAACTTCCTCCTCTACTTGTTCTTGTCAGGTCTCTCAGTCACAGCATTGAGAAAAGCCAACTAAAACACATTGTTAGCTCCCCAATATTTGTGCTCCCCCTCTTGAGTATGGAACCCACAATTCCCAGATGGGCAGGTGGTCACCAGACATCAAGCTTACATTTCCCAGCCCTATGTGCAGTGGCTTCTAGCTGAGTGACTCAGTTATGGCGATGGAATGTGCAAGTCCTAGGAAGTATTCTTACTGGGAAGTAGAGTGTGCCCTTCCTTGTCTCTTTTACTCCTTGTTTTTTGGAATGTACAATGATGGCTGGAGCACCAGCAGCCATCTTGGGCTACATTGTGACCTAGGAATGAGTCATATATGGAGGAGCAACAGAATAGGAACTGGGATTCCTGACACTGAGTGTACCACACCCGCTTCTGACTTCAAGAGCATGCGGAGAAATACATTTTTACCACACTAAAGCCTTGGTTACTTGGAGACTTTCTGTTATGTCCAGCAGAGCATTTCTGATTTGGTATAGGAGTCAGATACAACAGAAAGAAAGTCTATTAGACAGCAGACCCACAGAGAGGGCCAAAACTGCTCCCACACACTGGACTGTCTATACTTTTATTTAATCTGCACAGAAGCCCTGAGACAGAAGCACCTGTTCCCCATGTGGCAGAGGGGAAGCTGAGCCTGGTGAAGATGTGTGGCTTGGCTTTGCACACAGTGTGCCCTGGGCTGCTGTGGACAGCACTCTCCGTCCTGCCCGAGGGTCCCTTTCTTCCATGCTCTTAATATCCCCAGAGCAGTGCCAGGCCATGGGCAGACAACCCAGGGCCACCAATGGGAGCCTGGTGGCCAGGGGAGGGCATGTCCTCTTTGTGGCCCTGGTGTCTAGGAATGGAACCTCAAAGACCCAGAGCAGGCTGGGTTCTGGTCTCAGGGTCCCCACTAACCTGCTGAGTGACCCCTGCCCAACCACTTTGCTCCTCAAGCCCTGCCCCCTCCACCTGTGTCCTGAGCAGCAAGTGAGGCCAAAGCAGGTGACCACATCCTGTGGGTAGCAGGGAGACCCGGGGCAGGTGGAGGAGTGGGGTGGTCTCCCTGCAGCGCGGCTCCCGGGTGCCTGTGCCCCCGGGCCATCCCGATGGCCTTGGCATCCTGCCTAGGCTGGACACCCCCACTTTCAAGGGCCTCATGGGGAGCGAGGGAGGATGCAAGTGTGTGCGAGCCCTGGGATGCACCCAGGGGCCTGGGAGACCCAGAGCCTGGGACACACCCGCCAGCCTGGGCACCGCCTGTCCCTGACACCCACTGCCTGGCTGCTGCTGGGCGGCCCCTGGGGGACGGCCCCTGCCGGGCTCTGTGCTGTTAGTCATGGGAAGCACAGCCCCAAAGTGTGGGCCACAGAGCACTGGAGCCCTGTGGGCAGGCATCCCAGCAGGGTGGGCATGGAGGCCAGCCAGGCGAGGGCAGGGAAGGTGCCCAGGGCACAGGAGAGGAGGGAGACAGACCCGTGTGGCAAAGGGCGCACAGCAGGGAGGGCTCTGGAGCCACGGTTTGCTGAGGGATGGGAGGGGCGTGGGGAAACCAAGGCACCCTGCCTGGGCCTGCCACCTCCATGCCAGGGGGAGGGGCAGAGGCCAGCCCGCAGCAGCCCTGGACCCAGCCCTCCTGGGTCGTGTGCCTGCACGGCTCCTCTGCTTCCCCAGCTCCGGGAACATCTTACCGCTTTGTTCCGGGATTTATTTTTCCTCTGATTGATACTCGAATCACCTCATGCGGCGCGCCAGCGTCAGCAAAATAAAGATGCAGATAAATCCCCTGACCCTGCTCCTGGGGCCACCATGTTACACACCGCCTCCCACCGCCTCCCCGCCACCGTGGCTTTGAATTTTAAATTTCATTTTCCCATCACTTTTCAATAAATGCTTTTCCCTGCGACGTCGCGAGTCCTGACCTCATAATGCCCGAGTTAAAAGGCAGCGTCTTGTTTCCAGCCACAGATAATTTACTTTTGAATGCTCCAATTACACAGCGGCCGGGCTGTGCCGGGCCTGTGGCCACGCAGCTGCTGGCCCAGGAGATGATGGTGTTGTGGGCAGCAGATCTGCCTGCTGACCTGGGCCTGTCCTCTGAGCAGCTGTTGGCCTCGGGAGGAGGCGCTAGAGAGGGAGGCCTGGATGGGGTGGTGCAGGAGCCTCCCAGAGTGGCCTCCACAGGGCATGACTCCCCTGGGGCCCGAGTGCGGCCATGCTCAGCCCCGATTCTCTGGCAGCCACCCACCTGCCCTGGGTTCAGGTCCAGAAGCCACACTTGGGATGGCTGGGGGAGGCTGGTGCGGGAGGCAGCGTGGCAGTGGAAGGGGCGAGAGATGGGCCTCAGCCGGCCAGGCCTAAGCACCCTCTGCAGCTCCGCTCCCAGCCCAGCGGCCCTGCTCTCCTGTGACTTCCTCCCTCGGCAGGAGGATTGAAGGGGCTTTGCCAAGAAGGTCCTGGTGTAAGAGCTCTGCCTAAAGCCCAGAGGAAGCATGTGGAAGGGAGGGGGATCACCCAGCAGCCCAGCCCCTCCAGGCACCCAGGGGCTCGCGGCCCCTGACATTTCCTCTATGAAGGGTCTGCATGGGGGCGGACAGAGTGTGCTTTCCCAGCCCTGGCATCAGGCCCGGACCCCTCGACCTCCACGGACAGCAGGCACCCCCCCAGTTGGGGGCAGCCGTCCCACCTGGGGCCTCAAGCAGTGGACCCTGAGGGGGTGGCCCTGGGGAGCACAGCCCAGCCCCCTCCAAGCCACCTCCCTTCCTGGTGCCTCCAGGCCTGGCCCAGGGGTGGGGGATGCCATCCTGAAGGCCCTGGCTTCACTTCTCCGGGTTCACACACACCCACACCCCGGGAGTCGTCCCAGTCCTATGGTGCTGCTGATGAGCACCAGCTGCCCGCCAGGCTGCATCTGAGGCGCTGCACAATGACAGCTGCAGATTTCTGGCAGCTCCTGGCTCCTCCAATCCCACTGGCCCCAGGACTGGCTTTGTTCAAGGCCAGTGCAGGGCCTGACCTTTAAGGAGACAGGCTGCCTCTCCCACCTTGGAAGAAGCCTGGCTGCCCACTGGAGAAGCCGGGTGGAGAGGCCACAGGGAGAGGCTCTGAGGAGAGGCCATGAACAGAGGCTGGGTGGAGAGGCCACAGGGAGAGCAGGAGGCTCCAGAATCGGATGCAGGGGAATGAGGAACTTGGCCAGCAGAAAGGACCGAGTCCCCAGGCATGTGACCCTACAGCACCCATTCTGCCTGAGGTACCCATTCTGCCTGAGGTGTCAACGTGGATGGAGAGCTGGGACCCACTGAGTGGGGCCTGGCCTCTCACACATCCGCCCACCCTTGCTGAGAGCGGCTGGCAGGGGAGCATCTCCACACACTTGGAAGGGGGCTTGGCCTGCCGTTCCCAGGGTGCATGGGGGCTCCTCCAGCCTCCGATATCTCCTGCACATCCTGATGAGACCTGCGGCTCGTGGTCCCTCCCCGACCTTCCTGGCCCCAGGGAGGAGACCTTTGTGGGTGTAAATGGTCATCCCCTGGTCCTCTGGTGCAAGCTGCCCAGGATGGGGCATCCTCCACAGGCCTTCCAGGGACAGCTGTGCCTCAGTGGACCTGCCCCACTCCTGCCGTCTTGGCCCCGCGGGGAAGGGAAGCTCAGTTCCATGCAGGAGGCAGCGGCTGTCACCCCGACACTGCCTGCCATAGGTGGACAAGTCCCCAGGCTCATGCAGAAATCACAGCTGTGCCCTGCGTCACTGGCCGCACGCTCACCTCTGGGCACAGAGAGCCAGGGCGTCCCCTGTGGGCCACCAGAGCCTGCTTTTTTGAGGGGGAAAGGTCAGGATGCAGCTCCACTGAAGGCTGAGGCGTGGGAACCAGCGTCCCTGCCTGTCTGATCTCACAGGTGGTCGGATGACAGGATCACTGCTCTGAGGCTCCACTTGCACGAGCCACCACGGCCACCATGGCCAGGCCATCACGGCTTCTCTGCGGAGGTGACCAGCCAGGCCGCACCCGGCTCTCCACCCATAGGCCGGTGCTAGACACGGCATGAAGTAGCAAGGTTGGCGCACATTCAATCCCAGGTTTAAATTGGAAACATTGCTCTGAATTCAGGCTGCTTTCTCTCACAAAGCATGCTGACGGTCATCCGCATTCCCAGCCTTGGCCACAGGAGGTAGAAGGACTGAGTTGGCGAGTGGCAGTGGCCTGGTGGCGCCCAGACTGTGCTTCTGAAGCACTGCCTCCCACTGGAAGGATGGCCAGTTCCAGGCCTGGGGCAGTGCCTCCGCCACCCGGGAAGGAAGACCTGCCATCGGGCCAGTACGATGGCCCAGCTGAGACTGACCTGGCCCCGCACTCAGACAGCAGGACCGGCAGCCCCACGGGATGCAGCCCTGGTGGCGGAACGTGGGAAGTTCAGCAGGTTACGGCCCCTCATCTGCTCACCAGTAAATGCCCACATGGGTAAGAGGTGCCAGGACCCTTTGGAGGCAGGGCGGGGCCATGAGCCAATCTGTGGGGCACAGCCGAGGTGGCGCTCAGGCATGGTTTCAGCAGCTGCCCTCTGGACCCAGCCGTGTTCTGGGCTGAGGATGCACTGTCCCTGTGGTCAGGACACCGCGCTGTCTTGGAGCGCACACCCGAGCACGCACATGTGGAACGATTCACTTTAAAATGGCCCAGAGGGGCCGCCACACAGGTGCGGGTGCAGAGCGGGCTGTGAAGGGAGAGGAGCGGCCACAGCCGCGGGGCCAGTCTCTCTTGCCCACCTGTTTCTGTGTACTTTCTTAAGCTCCTGTTAAAACCTTCAGGAAACTCAATGAAAAAGTCTCTTGTGAGACAGGATGCAGGTGGTGGCTTGGCCAAGGCATTCCAGAGCCACCAGGGGCTGGTGGGCAGCAGGAGAGTGAACAGATCCTCATTAGGCAGGCTGCTGAGACCCAGACCCCAGGGGACTCCCAGGGACAGAGCGACCACCCAAAGAAGGGGGGCCGGCTAGTTGCCAACTGGCAGGCCCCTTAAAGAAATCGTGGGCCTCAAACACCTCCCCAGTGCTGTGGGTGATCTGAGCTGGAGACTGTTCCAGGCACGGACACCTTCAGGCTATGGAGGATCAGGGCGCCAGGGGGATTTTGGTCATCGAGAATGTGTCTCCACCCAGGGCAGCTCAGAAGCCCAGGAATGCAGATGCCTCAAGGAAGGAGCCCTGGAGACTCCTCAAACTCCAGTAGGAGTGCGGCATCAACGTGTTTCCCGCACACACGCCCACACACACTCACACACACACGGGCACTGCCTGCTCATGCACGCCCTGGCACAGGCACGCGCTCACAAGGGCACTACCCATTGCCTGGAGCCCTGCGGGGCCCTGCTCAGGGGTCAAGGAAAACAGCTGAGTGGAGGGACCATTTGCAAGAAGGGTGGGGCTGGCCACGGCCCCTCAAGGCTGCAGCAGCAGCAGCTGCGGCACCCCTGACCCTGGGGGTCAAAGGGAGCAGACCTGGCCAGGACTGTGGAGAGAGGCAGGGGCCAGATGGGGAGCCTCGGGGGCCTCCCGCCACGGTGCTAAGCCAGCCTCTCCCCTCCACGCTGCGCCCATAGCCTCCTGTCCCGTGGCCTCTCCTACCCACAGCAGCCTCGGAGACGTGACTTCACTTGTCCTTCTGATGGGCACCTTGGGACAAGCCTCAGTGCCCAGGTGGCCAGGACTGCCCCCTGCTAGCACATCTGTGACCCTCTGTCACCAAGGGGGCTTGAGTGCCCCTGCAACAGTCGGGGCCAGATGTTGACTCCAGCACCCAGGCTCCAGGAAGCAGGATCCACCCCTCAACCAGGATCTGCCTCCTGCCCCACGCTGCTCTGCCCCACTTCTTCTTCTTCTTCTTCTTCTTTTTTTTTTTTTTAAGAAAGAGGGGCCAGTGAGAGAGAGAGACAGAGAGAATCAATTTTTACTTAGTTTTTCACATGGCTTTCGTTGCTCTGACACTTCGTTGTGTACGTGGTGCTGGGGTTTGAACTTGCGTACTTGTGCATGCCAGGCAAGCACCGTAACCACTGAGCCACCGCTCCAGTCCCTCTGCCCTGCTTTTTGTCCCTGCCCCAGGACAGATGCCACCTGCTGCTTCCTGAGCCAGGATGCCAGCTCTGGTGTCTCCATCCCAGAAAGACCCCACAGCAGGTCCCAGAAGAAAAGGGAGTTGGCACCACGAGAGGTGGCGGTGAGCAGGCGGGTGTGCGGCAGGGCCGGATCCACTGGAGTGGACACTTCCCAAGGACATGAAGGTGGCCCTGAGGTGAAGGTGGGCCCTGTGTACCCATCCTCCCTGACCTGGGTACAGACCAGGTCGCCTCCAGGCCACGGGACACACTCAGGCTGTCTGAGCAGAGGCACGTGGCGGGAGGCCACCCAGACCAGGGACACGCATGCTGGTTGAGCTGAGACACCACACAGCACAAACCCGGTTGCTATGCAATTAACTGGAAATGTAATGAGCAATAAAAATACAGTTATATTCCCGTAATGCATTAAACCCCGTGCTTCCTGAGCAAGTCCTCGAGGAAGGAGACACAAAGAGGAGGTGCTTCAGGGACACGCGGCCCTTGGACGGGGGCATTCAAAATCCATGCAGTGGGCCACAGAGGCTGGGGTGAGGCTCGCGACCCAGCCACCCCCACGCCGGGGCATTGACCCGGAAGAATCAAGCGCAGACCACAAACCTGTGCGTGGTCACAGCAGCACTGTCACGGCAGCAGAAAGGGGGCGGCCGCTGCATGGGGACGGATGGGCAGGTAAACAGGGTTCCAGCAGGCGGTGGAAGAGGATCCGGCCAAGAGAGGGGAAGCAGCACCCACAGGAGCAGAGGAGGGGCCCCAGGAGCAGCTGAGGTGGCAGGAGCCAGACCCCCCAGGTCACACATGGCCAAATCCAGAAAGGGCGGCTCCACAGGGACTGGCGTGGCAGGGGCGAGGCAGGGATGGAGAGCTCTCCTGGGGCGATCTAAACTCCATGGTGATGACACTGCCCATGCCTGGGGTCACGCTAAGAGACACCAGGCCGGGCCCTCGGAGCGGGTGGACTCTGTCTGGAAAAGCTGTTTTTACACAAGACGAAGGGCACCGGGTCACTGCCACTTGGTCCCCATGTTGGACGCCTCCAGGCACTGCCTGACAGCTCTGACCCAGCAGCCTCAACCCTCCTCCTCTGAACCTTCGTGTGGGCGCAAGGCCCCGCTCCTCCATGCCAAGCCTCAGTTACCCCGTGCTGAAACGACCCTGCACACAGCCAGTCCTCAGAACAAGGCCCATCACCATCCTGTGGCATTGCTAGGGACAGGATGTCCCCTGCTCTTTCATGGTGACACTTGGTGACAGTATTCCACCATCCTGATGAGGAGGTGGTGCCAGCAGGGTGACCCCACGCTCCTTCTGAAGCACATGCTTGACCCTCAGGAAGACAGTCACTCTGGATGCAGGTCAGCATGGCCAGGTGGGAGGGCTGCAGGGGCCCAGCAGAGGTGACACCTGGGGTCCACGTGGCATGGAGAAGCAGGGGGTCCTGGGCGGGGGGGGAGGGAGACGACAGAGCAGTCGCTGTGGGAGACGTCTCTGTGGGAGACGAGGGGTGGTCTCTGCGCATCCGGGGCCGGGAAGGGTGATGTTGATAAAACCTGCTGGAGACACCGTCCTGCAAGGTCATTTTTACAGGAAAGTTGTGCTGCGTGGATTTATTGCTGTGTGCAGAGAGATTTTAATTACCACGTTTTAAGAGGTGTTATTATCTCTGCGGCCAGCCCTGCGAAAAAGACTCACAGCCCGGTGGGAACAGGCCCCCGGGGACCAGAAGCCACCTGCACCCTCTGCCTGCCCAGGCCTGTGCAAGACCTTCCTGACCCAGCTCGGAAAGGGCTGAGGAGAGTGCCCCACCTCGCCAGGCAGGCCCCAAGCCTCTGCTCACACCTTGATGGCAGGAGCTGCTGTCGTCCTGGCACTGACCAGCAGTGCTGTCCTGGGAGCTCCAGCCTGCCTCCTGAGTCGCCCCCTGGCCCGGTCTCTGCCCCAGGGACCCAGGACCAGAATCCTTATTCTGCTGTTCTCCAGTGGGATCTGGGTGCACCCAGCCCCCTGACTCCCTCCTCTGAGCATCCCTTCCTACCAGTGGAAGGGTCACCTCCCACGTTCTCACCACTCTGCTCCTAAAAATGCCCCCCCAGGTTGCGCAGTGCCCTTGGGAGCCTGGGGGCCAGCCGCTGGCTGGGTCAGCGAGAAGGTGGCCACACCCTTGGGGGCCAGGGTGCCTGAGCTCTGCCCTTCCCCTTCCTGAGCAGGTACAGTCAGGGTACCCTCCAAGCGGTGGCCTGCGGTGGGCCTTTTTTCTTATTTTTTCATTTGCAATTAAAGCTTCTCCTTGACAAATGTCCCCTGTGAAAGGTTTCACTAATCTAAAACCCATTTTTTCCCATGTACTTTAAAGCACACAGGGCCTGATGAACTCTAAAAGGTCCACGTGGCTCTGCCTGGGGAGGGCAGGGGGCCCCCCGCGACACTCTTTGTCCATCTTCCATCTCCTTCCCCAGAGCTCCCTCTACCCAACGCCGTCCCATGCCATGACAGGGACTCTGCCCGTGGGAGGGAGGCTCTACCTCCACTGCCCCGAGCTGAAGGGCACTGTCCCAGCCTCTCCATGCGGCCAGCCCTGGACAAGCAGGGAGCAGCCCAAGAGCAAGGGCCTTCAGGGCATAGCTGCTTCCCTGCCTGCCTGAGCTCCAGGACCACTTCACCCAGGAACGGGACCAGGTCGCCAAGCGGAGGAAGTGGCCCCTGAGGCCAGATGTCCCAGGGCACCGTGGAGCCTGCTGGAGAGCCGGCTCCCACCCTGGGTCCATGCTTGGTCTAAGCCCATCCACCCTGGATACTTGGCATGAGCCGGCCTCCCACGCAGGGCACCCTGGGAATGCGTCCAGCCGAGGAATGCTTACACTGACCTGAGGAAGCCCAGCTGAGGACAGGAGGGGTGTGGACACAGGGTCAGAGTCTGGATGGAGCAGGCCGTGCGCCTCTGGAGGATGAGGCTGGGTGGCCCCAAGGGGACGGTATGCAGAGATGGCTTTGGAGGGTGGAGGGAACTGGCGAGGCCCCAGCTCTGCCAGGGTGGATTTCCCTTGGTTCGTTAGCAGATGGGGCAGAGGTCCAGGCTGGTCTTGGGAAAGGCCAGCGGAGCAGGGGCCGCAGGCGCTCGGCCACAGCCCCGCTGTTGGCCTCTCAGACTCCACCGGCAGCCCACCGATTCCTCTACAGGGCCTCAGCCTCCTTAGGATGGAAGGGGCTCCTGCAGGGCCTTGTGGGTCTCCCACCCACAGCCTGGCAGAGCCTGCACAGGCAGAGGCACCCAGCGCTGGGCACCCGGCAAGGGTCACCACATGCTGCTCTGCGGGGCCGCCTGTGCGCACTTCGCAGCTTCGAACGTGCTCAAACAGCCAGGCTCGCTGCAGGCAGCCGGGGAGAGCGAAGGCCACCTCCCGGGCAGCAGGGAACGCAGGGGGCAGGGGTGCAGGTGGCCACCTCCCGGGCAGCAGGGAACGCAGGGGAGAGGGGTGCAGATGCTGACGGTTCTCTGATATTCCATGGAGTTCCAGGCTTGAGGGGAGCCCAGGACCCCAACTGCCACCCATATGCCCTCCAGAGAGGCAGCATCCCTCTCTGTGTCTTGGCAGCAAAGCACCAAGAGAGGTCGCCAGGGAGGGGGGCTGGGGCCACAGTCTGTGCCCTTCCTGGTCTGCTCCCCTGCTGGGTTGCCCCAGCACCACCAGTCTCAGCTGGGGCAGAAGGGACCTCAGGCCTGGGCCATGGCAGGGACAGCTGTGACTCCCTAATGAAGCTGGGACCCACCCCGCTAGCAAGGTCTGGCCACAGAGGCAGCATCTGGGAGCCTGGAGGACGGATCCAAGGCACTGAAACCCAGAAGGTGAGGCCTGGGTCTCTTCCCTGGAGCCCCCTCCTGACACAGCGCAAGGCGCAGGGGAAATTGCAGTGTCCCGCGGTCCTGACCAACAGCTGCCTCTGAGGCTGGGAGCTGCCCTTTCACCAGCCCACCTGGAGTCGAGGTCCGACCCCCACTGCAATAAACTCTCGGCCTGGTTTTGGAGGATTCTCAGACCTAGCCCCAGTGCCTGCCAGCACCATGCCACTCATCCACCTGGGCACGGGCAGTGGCACACCCATTCCCCTTCCCTCTTAGTCCATGATCCCACTTGAAGATGATGCACGTATGCTGCACAGAGCAGGTTAGTAACCTGCCCAGTGTCACACAACAGGCCAGGGCAGAGCCTGAGAGCAACACAGTCTCCTCTTACATGGTGTCCAAAGGGAGTCACACCTGCAGGAAGAAAATATCACCCTTCTGCTAACACACTTAACGAGAACCTGGGGTTCCTCTGGACACACACCAATGTGTACCAGTCAGCCATAGAGCCAAGCCTGTGAGCCATAGCCCCCAGACCAGGCAGGACAGGCTCCTGCTGCTTTCCTGGGCTCTGCCACCTGAGCCACCTCTGGAGACCACAGAGAGGGGGATGGAGGCTGAGGGGGTGAGGCCACAGAGAGGAGCTGGAGGCTGAGGGGGAGGCAGGGCCTCCAGTGTGCACAGCAAAGACCTATGGTCAAGGTTGCGCCACACCATGGCTGCCCAGCGTACCGCCCTCACACCCTGGCCACATGCCCTGGCCTCGCTGCCTCCCTCTGCCCCACCCTGGGGAAGTCATTCTTCAAAGGAAGCCTAACACACTTGAGGTCACTCATGTCTCCAGATATGCCACCAGGCCCTGGGGACTCCACAGGCGCATGAGACATTGGCAGCACCCAGCTTGCCCCAGAAAACGCAGGGCACCTTGCTTACTGTCACTTAATCGGAACTCATTCCTCACAGGGCCATGGAAAGTGGCTTCAGCCCTTTGGTAAATAAATATAAAAAGCACCTGGGCTGCTCCCACCAGCTGGGCCCGCTGAGCAAGCTGCGAGGTCCCTAAACCACGAGATCCCTAAACCTGAGCCCCAGTTAGGAACGAGCACCCTTGCTCCACTGTCCCTCCGCATGGAGGACAATGTATGGGGTGTCCTCTTGAGCAAGGCAGCCTCTCCCTGGGGAAGGAGGAGACTGGGCCTTGCGTAGGGTCGGGTCGCTCCATGCGCTCCTCAGCAGCGGTGCTGTCAGGGCCCCGCCCCCCTTCCTGGGCCCAGGAGCCCACCCCCAGCCCCCCACCTCTCAGCCGCCAAGAGGGGAGAGGCACCTTGCTCATCCCCAGGGCCCTCATGCAGCCCTGCCACAGCACCTCCACCTGCCCCCGGCCCACCCACTGGGCTGCCTTCCCTCCAGCTGGTGGGGGCAGAGCCTTGACTGACCAGGGCAGGCGGAACGGCAATGCCAGGGCAGGGAGCCCCAGCCAGCTCTGCCAAGAGGAGACTCCTGGGCAAGGCCCAGGGACAGGCAGGGCCTCCAGCCTGCAGCACCCAGCTGGGACAGCCTCTGAGGAGGCCTGGTAACCCTCTCAGGAGCAGGACACTGGCCACAGACCTGGAACCTCAGGGAAGACCATGTAACCAGGCCCAGCATGGAGGGTTAGAAGAGAGACCTGCTGGGCACTAGCAGCCGGGGTCCACCAAGGTGGCCTGTGGAGGTCCAGGCAGGGTGGTAGAGGAGAGCCCACGGGCTGGAATGAGGGGTTCCCGGGGCCCACAGGTGCCATGCACGATCCAAAACATGTCTTAGCCCGCAGGAGGCCCTTCACCCGTCTCAGCAGACCCAGCGCCATGGCCCTCCTGTCTCTCATGCCGTTCCCAGACCCGCTTGGGGGCACCGTGGTCCCCAGAAGACTCACTGTGAGCCACAGGCCTGCCATTCCCTCGGGAGGGCCCATCATTCTCAGCATCGGGATGAGGGGAGTCCACCCCACATCTTCAAGGGGGCCGCACTGGGCAGGGCACTATGGGGGCCACAGCACAGCCTGCTGCTCTGTGGGACTTCAGGGCAGACGCTGCAGCTTCCCCTGTGGGCAGGTTCTCGGGGTGAGCTTTGGCTTCTCCCCAAACACCCTCTCCCAAATAGGAAAAGGACAGTAAAGACGCAGCTGCCCAGGCAGGCAGTGAGTGGCCGGGGCACTGGGTGGGCAGGACTGGCAGCTCTGGGTTGTTACAGCCCTGCTTGGCTGGGCGGGGCGGATGGCTGAGGCACGAGAGTTCCCAAAGCTAGAACTCCTCCTGATTCTGTCCTCAGCCTGGGCCCTGGTGTGGCCTCAAGTCCAGGACCCGGCCCAGCTCGTGCCTGGCCCCGCGGGACGCCCAGAGACCTTGCCCACTAAGCTGCTTTGTATCCAGTTTTCTCACGACAGAGGAGGGTTGTTTTTTTTTTAATTTGCTTTGCAAATAACCCTGAATTAAAAACCATATATATCTATTTTTAAAAACCCAGACTTTTGCTTCCGTAATTAAATTTCCACAAGATATTTTTCCCTGGGAAAATTCAATTAGGTTTTAATTTTAGTCGTCTAAAAAGCACTGGTGCTTTGAGTATTTGATTTTTAATTTAAGCCCTTGATAGGGCATTCCAATTAAAGCCCTCAAGTGGGCACCGTAGCATGACCAGGCTGCTGCAGGGAAACAGCAGGTGGTGGACCCCAGTGGCCAGGATGGATGGTAGATGGCAACTTGGCAAAGCAGGGAATCACACTAGCCAGGAGTTGGTCCCTCCAGCCAAGTGGCCCCAGAGGATGCGCTTTGCTGGCCCCAGGCAGGACCACTCTCAGCCCAGACACTGGACTCAAAATGCCAGGGAGGGGAAGGAGCCAGACGCGAACCCTGGGACTCCCCGGGCCACCTGCTTCAAGCACCCAGTCCTGTCCCATGTCCCATTCCCTCCCTCATCTCCAGGGGCACTGGGCAGGCACAAGGGCAGGGAAGCACTTGCCACCCACACAGGCCACAGCAGGGTCTCTGTCTGAGACCACCACCCAGCCCCCGCAGCCACACCCACTTCCCTCCCACCCTCACTGACCTCACCGATGCCAGCCTCTCCACATCTGAAGCTTGTGACTTCAGAAGCAACTGAGTCACTTGTACTCGGTCCGGGGCTCACCTCTTCTCGTTCAGCCAGCCTGGGTGGGTGAAGGTCCATGTGCTGCTGCTCAACCCGCCATGGCGCTGCCTCTCCATGCACCCACCACAAGAGGCCTCGAAGGTCCCTGCCAGACGGAGCAGTCCCCCAGTGAACAGAGGGCACAATCAACACTGGAAGCCTGTTGCCCTGAACACGCATCACTCTCCATCCACCCTAGAGCCACAGCTCATGGGGCTGGACCACGGCTGGTCGCACCTGTCTGGTGTTCCACCAGAGAGGACCGCAGGTGATTTGGCCCTGTCCCCAGGACTTCTGGAGGCTCCAATGAACTCTCCTATTATCAGAAAGATGTGAGTTTTGAGCAAGTCTAGGTCCTCGTTCCTTTGGCACGTGTGACCAAGTGAGAAATCGTGGCTTCCTGTGGCGTTCTTGCTCACCTTTGGTTTTTAAGTTGTCAGACTGTTTTCCTGGAGGGGCTGTGCAGATAACCTCCCACAGCAGGGTCTGAGTGCTCTTCAGATCCCCAGATCCTCCCGCATGCCATGCGGTCCCCACTTGCGGTTTACCCTGCGACAGCGGGTGTGGTGACATGTCATTTCCCCAACGACTGCCAAGGTTTCTCCTGTTTCTCTGTATTCTCTGTAGTGCAGTCTCTGTGTTTTTGTGCATTTGGTAATTGGACTGTTTGGCTTGGTTTACAGTGGAGTTTTGAGCGCCTTCTGTATACTTGAGTCTGGCTTCTGTGGCATCTGTGTACCCTCCGGCTTGTCTTTCCAGCCTCCTAATGGGACCTTACCCAGAGCGTGAGCTCTCAGTGGGAAGAAGTCCAATCTGTCAAAACTTCCCATTACGGATGTTGGGGGTCAAGTTTGTGAACCTTTGGCCTAGTCCTAGCTCCAAAACGCTTTCTCCTAACCCTCTCCTAAAAGTGTCTAATTCTACCTTTTACATTTTCGTTGACGGTGTATTTTGAACTAATTTCTGTAGATGGAGTGAGCTGAGGTCAGGGTTTGGTTTTAGGGTTTTGATTGGTTGCTTATAGGTGTCTAGTTGCTCCTTGTTGGGGTTTAGATGGGAGATGTCCCCAGCTCACGTGAGACAATGTGGGAGCGTTCAGGTGGTGAATGATGGGATTGTGAGAGCAGTGACCTCATTGATGGACTGGTCCACATGATGGTAGTGGCTGTAGGCGGGTGGGCAGTGGCTGGAGGAGGTGGGTAACTGGGGGCGTGCCTTTGTGGGTAAGGTTTTGTCCCTGGTGAGCAGAGCTCTCTCTTCCTGGTGGCCACGTCCTGAGCTGCTTTCCTCTGCCACCACGCTCTTCCACCATGATGTTCTACCTCACCTGGTTCCGGAGCTGCGGAGTCAGCCAACCTTGGGTCGACCTGCTTTCCCCTCTAAGGTGTTCTGGTCAGGTCTTTTGGCCACAACAATGCAAAGCTGACTAAATTGCTCCTGCAACCTTCCTTCCTCCACTGACTTCCTGTTGTGCACATCTTGACGGGTCTGCTTCCGTGTCCTCTGTTCAGTTGCATTTGCCTGTGAGTCTGTCCCTCAGCCAATGCTATGAAGTGGTGGCTAACGTAGCCAGCTAATAGAGTACAACAGCTCCTTTATTCTTCTGGTTCACAATTATTTCAGCTATTCTAGTTCCTTTGTATTTGCATGTGAATTTTATAATTATCTTGTCTACATCTGCCAAATAATCTTGCTGAGATTTTTTTTGGTAGGAATAGTATTAATCCTGTCTATCAATTGGGGAAGAACTGACATCATCACTACATTAAGTCTTCCAATCCATAAACACAGCCCTTCTCTCCATGTATGTAGCTCTTCTTTCACCAGCATTGTGTGGTGGTCAGCAAACAAGTCCTACACATTTTATTAGATATAGACCTATGTGTGTCCCTTCTGAGTGCTTTTGAATCGTGTCATAACTCCTATCCAGTTTGTACACGTTCATTGCTGGATATAGAAACGGTTGATTCTTGCAAGTTCATCTTGTTACCACAGCTTGCTGACTTCCTGCATTAGCTCTAGTAAATGTGTGGAGATCCCACGGAGACAGTCAGGCATCCGCCAATGGGGAGCGTCCCACCCCCTCCCTTCCTGCCTCGGTGCCCTCATTGCTTTTTCTTGCCTTATCGCACTGGCTAGAGCTTCCAGCACCGTGTTGAATAGGAGCGGTGAGAGCTGACGTCCTTGACTTGTCCCTGACAATTCAGAGTTCATCATGTGATGTGAAGTATAATTTAGACACAGGTTTTCGTAGACGGTGGTTATTGAGTGAGGAAGCACCCCCTTGGTCTCAGCTTGCTGAGAATCCACCAAGAGTGGGTGCTGGATTTTGTTAAATAACTGTTCTTCCTAGGTGGGTATCATTGTGCACGTATTTTTTATTTAGCCTGTCAATGCAGTGGATTACAGTGATTAATTTTCAAATGTTAAACCAGCCTTGTGTCCCTGGAACCAAGCCATTGGTCATGGTGGCTAATGCTTTTTATATGTTGCCAACCTCCATTTGCTAATGTTTTGTTAAGGGTTTTGTTAACGCATTCACAGGGAATGTTGGCCTTCTTGCTTCTTATTTTTGTAACTTCTTTGGTAGTATACATTTCTCTTGAGATTGCCCATTTGGTCCGTGGGTTGCACTCTGTTCAAGGGAGAGCTCTCTTGCTGTCCTGCTGTCCCCTCTGCCTTTGGTGCATAGCTGGCTTCAGGCCTTGCAGCTCCTGGCAGCCCCTGTCCTGGGGCCCCTGCACTCGAGGTCACTGGCTAGAAGTTCTCACCAGTCCCAAAGCCACTTCTGTGGGGGGAGCCTGCACCAAGTGTATCTGCATCTCTGGGCTGCAGCAGGGGGGTGGCTGAGTATCAGGTCCCTTGTCCCCAGAGAGGAAGTGCCACAGTAGCACACAGGGGCAAGCAAGGGCCCCAGGGATCACCTAGGCTTCTTGCTGCCTCTCAGCACATTCCCTTCCTCAGTCACAGTGAGGCTCAATGCCCTGCTGCCACGCGGAGGGAGGACAGAGAGCGGAGCCAGGCTATTGCTTACCCCATGGCTGCTTCTCCTCACCCTGAGGCTGGCCCCAAGCTGCCACAGGGCTAGGCTCCTCTCTTTGTGGCCCAGGGCTGGGGATTGAGGTCAGCCCCAACCACAGCAGGTGGGAGACCATGCTAACAGGGTCCTGCCCTTTAAAAAAAGAGAGCCACAGATCCAAAGGACGCCTCTGGGGAACTTAAAAACTACCAAAACACACCCCCAAAGAGAGACGACCACAAGCTGGTGTCTCCCACAAACACAGGCGCAAATCCCTCAACAAAACATCTACAAATACATTCAGCAATATACAAAAAGAGCCACACACCATGACCAGATGGCTTCGTTCCAGGGACGCGAAGCTGGTGTAGCATCTGGAAGTAACCACGGTAGCTCCCACCACTAACAGGCTAAGGAAGAAAACCCTGTGCTGCTGTCAGCCTGGGGGAAAGCCATCTGATGAGTCAGCACTTTTCCCCAGAAAGCCGGGAGGAGAGGGGACTTCCTCCCTCCTCCAACACCAGCCACAACCGCTGAGGTAGGGACTGTGAGCCCCAGGGCAGCCCTCCCATTCTCAGCGGTGCCAGACGCAGCTCTGCAGGGCAAAGAGCAGCCGCCAGTGTCCAGCCCAGCCCCAGGAGCTGCAGGAGCGCAGGCAAGATGTGCTCCGCGCACACTGGCTATGGCCACAAGCAAGGAGCTGACACCTTGAGCCACCGACTGCGACTTTGTTTCCCTGGTAGCATCTAGTGTAGGGCTGCAGGATGGAGGCCACCGAGAAGGACAGGCGAGATTCCTCACCTCCAGGGCACTGAGCCGGCAGGGCTTGCACCCGCGGGAGACCCCACAGGCTGCTCACAGAGGGCCTCCTGGAGGAGATGTGTGGTCTGCAGAAGTTCAGGGCAGAGAGCATTCAGGCAAGGGGCAGGCTCCAGGAGTTTCAGGAGGCACAGAGGAGGCCCAGCAGGGCCCAAGTGGATGGGCATGTGCGGAGCCAGGAAGGCCAGGCCTCTCCAGGCTGCAGGCATGGGGAGTCTCCCTATGCAATCTCTGTGTCCCCGGACTTGGAGACCTGGAGAGCTCTGGGGCCCACTTGCTCAGGCCTACCCCTGGCCAGCCTGTCCTCATTGAGCAGGCCGAAGGCAGGTGGTAGAACGTGGTCCCATGGCCTGCTCCCGCCTCGTGAGAGCGACGCACTGTTCTCCAGTGCGAGGGCTGATCACGCTGTCACTGCACTGCCCCTGGAGGGCCTGGCAGGCCTTCAAGACACCGTCCCTACCCAGGAATTCTACTTCCTGAAGTGGGCAGCCAAGAGGGTGCCCAGTGCCAGCCTCCTTGGGGATATTGGGGTCTGGACCCATAGCCACCCAGCAAGGGCCAGCACCTGTCCAGAGGCCACCACAGGGGAAGGATGGGGCCTGCATAGCTGTGGGTCTCATCTACCATGTGACTACACGTCCCCATGCCAGGGGCGGGAAGTGTGGGTGGGCAGGATCATAACCCAGGTCAGCGGGCCCAGCTGAGGGTGTGACCAGGATGCCTAGGGCTGGTCAGGGGCGTCCTTGCGGGAGTCAAATGGTGGCTGCTGGCTGGGCCACTGCCTGTCCCTCCTGCAGCACTGGTCCCAGGCTCCACATCCTCCTGAGAACAGCCCTGAGCCAAGGTGGGTGCTTCATGTATGCGGAGTGAGCGGCCAGCTCTTAGTCCTGGATAAAAGTCAGCTCAAAGCAGTCTGAGCCTGGGCTCCCTGGCCAGGGCAGCATCACCAAGTGGCTCTGCCCCTGCTGGCCTACCCCCCACACCCATCCAGACCTCCTGCAAAGTCCACCAAAGAGACGCTCCTGCCTTGCCCTCCCGGCTGCACCTTGGTGCCCCCTCCCTGCCCTGCCCCTATTCCCCTATTCAGAGCACTCAGGGGACTCCAGAAAGGTGGCCTGGGGCTTCAGGAGAGATACAGCATGCCCGTGATCACCCCTGTGAGCCTCACACTACTCAGACCATGCCAGTGGCCGTCAGAAGGACCCAGGGTCCACCCGCCCTGCCTCCATGCCTGGCCCTCTCCCCAGAGCCATCCTGACTTGGGGACTGTGGTGTGTCTGATTTCCAGTTTCCCCTGGTGATTAATGGCTATTCCTGTCTCGTCTCTGGGGCTGTTTCCTCTGGTTCCAGCTGCATAAACAAGCCCAGCCCTGATACCCAAGGAAGGGCTGAAAGAGGTGGGGGGGTAGGGGGTACAGTCCGGAAGCCAGGGAGGGGCCCAATCGGGAATATGAGGTTCTGGGCAGGGGCCTCGCTCAGGCTGATGCCCAGGGACCACCCAGTGAGGCATGCCTGGGAGGCAGAGGCAGCCCTGCCCAGGCGCCAGGCACCCTCTGACTGCCCTGGGCCCCCATGGTAAGCTGCCCATGTGCATGGTGCCCCTGGGCACCCTCTGCAACAGGGTCCATGCCACCATGCACCCCACATGCCCTGACACTAGGCAGACCCCCAGGGCAGCCCGGTTGCAGCCAGTTTCAGTGTTGTAAACTGAGAGCCGCTGGGGCATTGCAGGTCTCCCCTCTATGGCTGGCACCTCCAGCTGCTGGAGCCCTCAGAGGATGTTGTACAGTGCCCTTGGACACTTGGAGACCCAGGATGGCTCTGAGGCCCAGTCCTTCTTGGTGCTCTCTGGGCTCCAGCCACAGCCACACCTGCTGGACTTCCTGGGTGACCTGTGCTTGGCCTCCTCCCCTCTCCCTGAGGTGTCAGTGCATTGCCTACAGATCCCAGGATGCAAAGTCCTCAAAGTCCTCTGCTGGACTGGCCGTGGCAGCCCAAGCCCGTGGCTGGAGGAGGACCTCTGACCGCAGGAAGAAGGGGAGTCTTGGGGTAGGCGCTATTCAGCTCCCTGGACTTCCAACAGGCAGGAAGCCCCTTTGCAGCACCCAGGGCAGGTCCCGGGAGAAGCCTCCAAAGCACCATCTCCAGGGTCAGAACCAGGTTCCAGCCCTGGTCCATGGACAGCCATGGCTCTGCCCAGGCTAGCGTGACGCAGGCACCAACCTGCTGTGGGAATGACCATTTGCTTTGTCCAGATGGCAAAGGGGCTGGAGCCTCCCTGTCACATGGTCACTGTGAGCCCTGGACATGGCCCTTGTGCTTCTGCAGGGTGCTGGTGCCACAGCCCAAAGCTCCTGGGCTCTCCCCTTCCTTGTGGGCTGAAGCCGTGGCTCTCCCTCCCTCCCCTGGCACCCAATACCTCCACCCATCAGGGCCCTGCCCCCTCCCAGATCTGGGATCCGAGGGTTTACCGGGGAGGAACAGGGTGCTGGCACAGGGAGGCTGCTCTGAGGAGGGGACACCGTGGAGCCAGGAGTAGGGCATTGGCCAGGACTGTTGGTGCCTGGGTCTGAGTGCATCACTGCAGACAGGAGTCACAGGGCCCTGCCTGCACTGAGCGCCTGCATCGGGAGCCACACAAGCTTGCCAGCATGCACACCAGGCGACCATGACGCCACGGTGGAGGCTTTGGCCACAGCACCTCCAGACAACGGTCCTCACACTTGGGGTTGGGGTGCCCAGGATGAGGGGCCTTCTCTCTGCATCCCATGTGCAGGGAACAAGCCAGGATGGGACTTATAGCCATCAGAGCCAGGAAGGGGCACTATGACCTTGGCACCCATGTGGCCCTGAGGCACAGGCTGTCCTGGGACACCCACGCCTGGCCTCCTCTCCAGCCTCCTGAGTCACAGGATGGCCTGCCCTGGGACACCCACAATGGCCTCCTCTCCAGCCTCCAGGGCCTCAGAGCCCCTGTCTTAGTGTTGTGATCAGCAATTTTAGGTATCAACTTGAGTGGGCTTCAGGGTACCCAGATGCGGGTCAAAGGTTCCATGGTCACTTCTGGGTGAGAGGAATCCACAGAAGGGTAGAGCAGATGGCCGCTCCCAGCACGTACATCCTCCCAATGACTGCAGGCCAGGAAAGCACAGAATGGGGCAGTGAGGGGGAGTCCGCCTCGGGGGTCTCACCCGGACCACACTCCGTGTTCTGTAGGAGCCAGCTGGCACCGTGCATTCCTCTGGGGAGCCCCAACTGACACGGGGGTGCTCAGAGCCCTGCGAGCCTTGCTGCCTGCCCCCAAGGCTGGCCGCACCTGGCCTCCTGTCCTTTAAATCAGGAGCTACTCTGTTCAATGGATCCTTGCAAGATGGGACGGGGGCCCTCGCAGCAGGGAGAAGACTCAGAGGTGGGATTGCAGGGGGCTGGGGGCCAGGAAGAGCAGGTGGGGGGCTGGAGGAGCTGGAGAGATGCGGTGGGCAATGGGGCTGGAGGAGGTGGAATGGGCTGGAGGAGCTGGAGGGGTGGGGTGGGCAGTGGGACGGGTGCTTAGGAAATGGAGCACAGCCCAGGCGCCAGTCCTCAGGAAGGGCCACAGCTGGCCAGGCTGAGGAAGGGCCACAGCTGGCCAGGCTGAGGATGGGCGGGATTCCAGGTCCCTGAGGGAGCAAGAGACATTCATCCGACCGGCAAGTTAGGTTGATCAGAATTCATCCAGCAGGCCAGGGCGTGGCCAACCTCCCAGTGCGGTGGCAGGGGTCCCCACCCGTTGCAGCAGGGCAGTGAGGGACCTCCTTACCTTCAGGTGACTTTAACACAAGGTGGGTCTCCACCCTGGAACCATTCAGGAAGGGAACCTTGGGGACTAGAGAGGACTTGTGGAGAGGGTGACCCGGTGTCAGGTCTACACCCCGCTGACCCTCAAGCCCTGCCCCACAACTTGCAGGGCAAGGGCCAGAAGGAGCAGTGAGGATGGGGCTTCTCTGTGTGAGCTGGGCTGCGAGACCCTCCCCAACTTGGGGGGAATGTGGGCTCCCCTTTCCTTGGGGGCAGAGCAAGTCTTGGAGGACCGGGGACTGGCGCAGGACACACTCCCCGCCCAGGGCAGCTTTCTGGGGCCGCTCCCCCGGGGTCTGTTTCCCGCTCTTTCCCTCAAGGTGTGCTGCCAGCACACATCCAGGCACCCTCCCTGCCACCCTGATGGGCCCGGTGTGGGGCACAGCAGCATCCCCAAGACCCATCTTCAACTATGCCTGCGCTCTAGGGCTGATCCTGTGGGCTCCAGGCTGCTTCGGGGACAGGGCTGCAGAGCCCCAAGGTTCATGTGCTGAGCCCGACCCCAGCACCTCAGGCCACTGTGCTTGGGGCTGTGGTCTCCGCCTTTAACCCAATGACAAAGTTAGGAAGAGCTGTTAGCGCCGCCCTACCGCAGCATGACTGGTACCCCAGCAGAGTGACACCAGGGGCTGGGGACAGTGGGCAGATTGTCCCTTGCAGTCAGTTGGAACCTGCCCTGCCTGCACCTCCTTACAGACTTTGGGCCTCCAGAACCCCTAACAAAACTCCCGCTGCACCGGGTTGGGCAGGGGGCTCTGGCGTGCGCTGTACTGCAGGCAGGGCATGCCACGGATGCCCTGTGGTGGCAGCAGCACCAGGCCCGGCGGTGGGAACGGGCGGTGGTGGTGAAGCGCTGGAGGCCGGTGCAAGGTGGAGGCCCTGCTCTCCTCTCCTCATGAGGTGTGGGGACGGGCTCTGTGTTCCCGGGCTCATTGGGTGGCAGCAGCTCCAAAAATGCCCCTGTGCCACCTGCCCACTCAGTGTACTGGTGTGGCCAGCCCGAGCCACCTGCTTGTGCCCCTGCCGTGGGCACAAGCCCTCCCAGACCCTGGGATGGCGCCCAGCGGGTGTGAGGGCGACCTGTCCCAGAGCAGCCCTGAAGGGTGGCTTCTTAGGGAGACAGTGAATGTTCACTATTTAAATGCAATTGCTGTAAAATCAGAGCCACAATCCCAGCTGTCACACAGCTCCTGGGCACTGGGTCAGTCGTTAAAAGCGAAAGGTCAGCGTTGCCTCTTGGTTGCTTTTTAATCAGATTCGGCATCTTCCAGCTTCCGGCCACCGGCCTCCACCAGGGCCCGGGCGCCTCATTAATGGGAATGAAGGAGGGAGATGACATCATTTACATTTAATTGTCTTGTTTATCTGCCTGGCTCTGTGGTTGTTTTAATAAAGGGCAGAGGCAGACAAAGGCTACATTTGCATCCTGGAGGGAGCCTGACAAGGGTCCCGCTTGTTGACATTTATTGTTTGCAAATGAGATAATCCAATAACAGCCTGCTGCCAGCCAGGGCCCTGCCCTCCTCCCAGGAGCTGGGACTATCACACCAGGGCAGTGCCAGGCACTTGGGGCCACCTAGGAGATGCCCCTCCATCCTGTCCAGGGACACCTGTCTGAGCAGGGCCTACAGTAGGGTGCAGGCAAAGAGCTCTTAACACCCTCCAGGACAGGCATCTGTTAGGTCCAGCACCTGCAAACAGGAACTAGCATCCCGTGTGCCAGGGGAAAGACCAGGCTCAGAGAGGTCAGCGGCTTGGCCCAATGTCACACAGCTAAAAGCCCAACAGGCCTGGAATGGCAGCCATGCACCCTCTGCCAGCACTGCAACTCCACCTCACAGACCCCCATGGCTAGGCAGCTGCGTGGGCCTGCAGTGTGGAGTGCCCACTGTCCTGTTTCCACCCGCCCCTGGAGACGCTGGTCTGGCCATCAGAACTTCAAGGAAACTTCTAAGAAATCCCTAGAGCTGAAGAGATGATTTTCCAGACTCAAGCCAAGAGTGTGGCCGAGGAAGATGATCCAGCCTATTGATCTTGCCCACCTAAAAGGCTGCAAGAAGCACTGACGTTAAATTGGGTCAAGTGGCTCATGGTAGGTGGCTCGCGGGGCCTGGCTTTAAGATGTATCCTTCGGAACTGAAGTAGCTGTTCACCCATCAGTTCACCCACAGTTCACCCATCCCCTTGGGGGCCCACCACCACCCTGTCCAGGCCTGGCCTCCCTCCACAGCCCACACAAAGCCTTTCCGGGCACCAGGGCCGTGGGCCACCGGCTCCTCCCTCCCAGTCCTCCAGGCCCCTAAAGTCTGTGGACCTGGATCAAGGGGAATACCAGGGAGGGCCAGGCCTGGGGCCAGGCTGGGGACTGGCAGGAAGCCTCACCTGTCCTGTGGGGGACAGGAAGTGACCACAGGCCAGACAGGTCAGAGGCTGGGGAAGGACTGCAGCCAGGCCCAACTCTGTCCTTATGGGGCCTCTGACCTTACCTTCACCCAGAGGTCCCTGGACGACCCTCAGCATGACCCACTGTGGGGACTGAAATCCACACCAATCTTGCACTGCCAGGAGATAGGATACCACGCTCACCCACCAGCGTCCCTGGTCCCTTCCTCTGCCTGAAGGCTCCCACAGCCTGGGCTTACGCCTAAGAAATGGTCTCCTTGACCTTGCAAGCCCAGCTTCTCCAACGCCTGGCCTTGGGCTATGGGTTAGCAGCTGAGCACCCCAGCCCCAGGCAGGCTCTCTGTCCTGTGGCCACAGAGGCACAGCAGTGGGTTCAGCAGGCATCTCAGGCCCGCGGGCCTGAGGGTCAGGGTGGGCTTATATGGTAAGTCCCCGGGACTAGACCAAGTGCCAGCCTCTTGACCTTCTCCAGCTGCTGAGGGCAGGGTGTCCTTGTCTCCTCCCAGGGCCCTGCCCCGGTTGCAACTGGCAGGCCTGGGTACACCAGCCTCGCAGAACACCAGGCTGCTGCCTCCAGCACCTGCCTCTGCAGCCTTGCTCTTGGGCAGGCACCGAGGCAGGGGTATGCTCCAGCAGAGTCCTAAGGGGACCCTGCCCACAGGCCAGGCAAGACACGGCAGGGCACAATGACGTGATGCCTCGCTGAAAGGGTCCCATTTCCCTCAGAGAAGTGGCGCACGCCGATCCAACCGAGGCCAGGAATCAGTCATTGGGCAAATGAGATTAAATGCCCTTGAAATGGAATTAGAATGACGTCAAACGGCAGAGTCTTTTCTTAACAGCCCTGCAAGATGCTTCCTGCCTTAACCCCTTCCTGGTCATGACTTGACCCTTGGAGAGGGAGCTCCCCAAGAGGGGGGCATGACACACACCCCGCCCCATGCTCCTATACCTGGCCCAGGGACCAGCAGGAGGTGCCGCCTGCAGAGAGCCCCTGAGCCTTTCGAGTCCTGTAGACATCAAATGGGCTCCTGGGCCTGCAGCCAGAGCTGCCATTACCCAAAGCCCAAGACCCTGCCTGTCCTGGGCTCCAGGACAGGGAAGGAAGGTGGCATGAGGTTCCCGGAGCCTCTCCCTGGCTCCCCTGCATTTGGTGGGCACTTTCACCTTGTTGCACACAGCTTCATGCCCTTTCTGGGGGACCAGCTGGCCCTATTCCCTGGTTACCACAGGTCACATCCTAGGGATCAAGGATTGGAATCCCCCTCACTAATTCTCTTTCTGGTTTAAAAGGGAGAGGAGGGTCAGTGGTGCCAGGCAGGCCGCTGGCAGGTGGGCACTGACTGCAGGAGGATGCAAGGGTCCCTGAGCCCCGTATCCCTGCTGCCTCCCTCACAGCACTGTCCTTGTGCATGATGTGCCTGTCTTGTTGGAGAAAATAATGCCACCGGAAACACGCCTTCCTTCAGGAGGCTGCGGAGTGAGAACAGCCCCCGCGGGCCGCGGAGCCGCTGGAAGTCTCTCTTAATAATCAGATTCTAGCCCTGATCGTTATTTCTCATTTTCGCTGAAACAATCACTTGTCGGAGAGCACGGCCCTCGATCTGCCAATTCATCACGTCGGGCCTCGTCAGCCTGGCCCCGTGCACGCGCCACCCGGGCAGCCTCGGCTTGGATCAATAGGCCACGTCCGCGCCGTCAATAGCTATAAATGGTGAGATTTACGAGAGGGCTGGGACAGCCCCCCGCCTGGCCACTGTTCCCGTAGCAGGTGTGGTGGGGCGGGGGCACCCTGCATGTCTCTGGGTTCCAGCTGGGCCGGAGCTCTCGCTGCCTGTGGCCGTCGTGACCATTGCTCATTTGGGCTGAACCCCCGCTCTGCCTGGCCTGCGGCTAAAATGGCCAGCGATTCGAGCCTGGGAAGGGGCTCTGTGCTCCTTCCCTCATCCCGAAACCGCTTTCTCCCCCCACAGGGAAGGGGCACCTCCTGATTCAGGTGGGAAACAGGCCCACCGCAGACTGCCTGGACAATCCTCCTCTTGGCCCCCTCCACACCTCTGCCTATCTCAGGGTATCTGCATGATGGCCCCCAGCTTGGTGTCCTGTTGGCTCCTGGCAGCCACCCAGCCGAGTAGCCTCCACTGAGCCACTCGTGCCCAAATCCAGCTCCGGAACCGAGCACATCCTGCCCTACAGCATGTGGAGAGAATGGTCCTCTCTTGCGCCTTCTTGGTCAGCTGGGGGCCCTTCTCACCCCGACCTGCCCCTGGCCTCCCGGGACACCTGCAAGAAGACATGCTCTCCACATGAGTGGCACTTGCTCTGGGAGGAGCAGGAAGAGAGAGCCGAGAGCCAGCTGACAGGACAGGGCCAGGACCTCAGCCTCCCGTGCCTGGACTTCTGGGTCCCAGCCTGTGAGAAGCAAGAGCCAGCCCTGCAGAGCACAGGCCTGCAGCAACCACCATGGCCACGGGCATGCTCAGCTGTGTGGGAGCTGTCCAGAGAAGAGAGAGCTCAGCTCAAGACTCAGGCCTGAGAGCCGAGCATCTGGGGCTAGGGACATCTAACCACTGCCCTGCCCTGCCTCTGAGGAGGCTGCCTGGAGGGGAATGTTGCCAACCTCCATTCCCAGGGGCCCCCTCAGACTGACCCTACCCCTCCCTCCTGCCCAAAGCCCTTGCTCTTCATCCCCGGCAATCTGCTGGGCACCAGAAATGTCCTGGAGTCACCTGGGGGCCAAGATGATCTCCAGGTACAGGTGAGGCTGGGCTGGGGCTTCTGCAGAAGTGTCACGTCACACCTGGCCAGCATGCTGAAACCCGTTGTAGACTGGTTTCATCCACCAGAATCAGAACAATGCTGGTCTGTTCTTCAAGGGGAGAGCCACAGACCCTCGACTGTCCCAAGCCTGGTCCTCCAGCCCTGGGGGACTGAGCCAGCAACTCTGAGCCACGCCCTTGCCTCTGAGCTGGGGCAATGTGCGGTTCTGGGGTCAGGGTGGGAGGACAAGAGGCAACCAGTGGAGGGAGCAAGACCCCTATGTGGCCCACCCTGGCTTGTGGGTAAAAATGTCCCCACCTCTTTCCATAGGGCACTTAAAAAGAGGACTCAACACTTGAAACCGAAGCCAAATAAATATTTGTTCATTAAATCTTCTAGAATCCATCACCAACCACAGGTGTTGGGAAGAACAAAACCCCCACTTTGAGAAAGAGTGGAGTCCAGCCATCCTGGTGGCCAGGAGAATGAAGAACAGCCCCACCCAGCCTCCCCTCCCACTTCCAGCCCCAGGCCAGCAGCCCCACCCCCACCCCATCCTGGGAATCCAGAAAAAAGCTTTCTCAGAGTCAGCCAACGTTTGTGGGTGACTGGAGTTCCCACTGTGCGTGGCTGACTTGGAACAGCTACCAGGGCAGCTGGCCAGCTGGCCAGGGTCATTGCCCCCAAGGACATGGAAACCAAGCCCTGGCAGTCCGAGCTACATGGCAGAGTGACCACAGGATTCCCCCATTAGCACCTGCGTCTGCAACCACACAGGGACCTGGGGGTCAGTGGGGCTTCTCAATGCCTGAGAGTTAAAGTCCACTCCAGGAAACCCCTAGCATCCCCCGGTATCCCCAAGACAGGCTGGTCCTGGCTCACCAGGAGCGTGCTCCGTGAGGCAGTGCTACAGGGGTGGCCCTGGACTGAGGGCCTCGGGGCAGGGGCAGGGGCAGGGCCCATCTGACCACACACACTGCTCCCGAACTGCTTGGCCCGTGCTGCTGGAGAACTGAGACAGAAGGTAGCTCAGCAGGTCCCGGCTCCCTGTGCTCAGGACCTGAGCAGGCGTGTGCAAAACCTCGAGCCCAGCTCTAGCTAGGGCAGCTTCCAGAACAAGCACAGCCACGGTGCCAACTCTGCAGGACAGGAACCCTGTCTAGGTCTCCACAAGCTTTCTTGGTGTGGCGGGAAGGCCCACAGCGCTACACCAGGCCCCCAGGCTTCCACTGCCCCCAGTTGTGCCCATCGCCCACAGCTGCTTCCCCTCTCCCTCCCCAACCCCTGCACCTTCCATCCCTTCCCCAGCACTAAGTCCCAACACCATCACCCAGAGGGTCCTGCCAGGGCTCCAAAGCTGAGCAGCCGATAGAGCCCCAGAGGGAGGGAAAGCAAGCAGGACCCACCCTCACTCACCCCCATACCCCAGGCTGCAGGGCAGCCTCACAAGGCGCTTCTCCATGTTTTCTCAGCCATGGTGTATAGAGCACCCGTGTGTTGCGCACACTGTCCAGTGAGGAGGTGCTGCAGGGGCACCTGCAGAGGGGTCACCAGATCTGTCACCCCCAGCCCACAGCTCTCACCTGAGGGGCCCAGCTGCCCGCTGCAGCCTCTGGAGGGTGCTGCATGGTGGTGGAGGAGAACCTGGGCCTGCCCGCCCCGGCCCCGAGACCCCACAGGCAGCAGGAAGCCAGAGCCTCCCCCACACGATCTGTGTGTGATGAAGCCCAGTGTCAGGAGCTGTCTGTAAAGACCCTGTTCGCACCAATTATCAGTGTGTAAAAGCACACAGCTCCCACGGGGACAGAAGGCCAGTGCCATTCCCCAAGAGAGCAAGGTTGATGCAGGCAGGAGGGGTGTGTGACCCCCAGGGGTCCCTGCAGGGCTACAGACCCACTGGACAGGGCCATAGACACCCGCAGACCTGCCACTCAACACTTTAGTGGTTGAAAGTGGGACAGCTGGCACAAGCCCCCAAATGTGGTCTTGGAACACACGGCCTGGCCTCTGCAGGGCTAGGGCCCAGGGAGTACAGATCTCGGCCTACAGACACTTGCCTTGTCACTCCTGTGGCCCTCGCTGTCCTCCGGCCCACTGGGCAGTTTGAGGCAGGGTGGACAGTCACCCTCCCAGCTAGAAGCCCAAGGGGAGGATGGACACCCTGGTGCAGGACCCTGGCCATGGCTCCTCTCCACCCAAGCGAGTAGTGTAACCAGAGGGCCCTGGTGCCTGCACATTTACTCATAACCTCCCTAGTGCCCTGCTGAGGACAGAGCAGGTGGCCGCTCACTGAGTGAGGGCTGGGGGCTGGAGGCGTTAACAAACCAAAGCCACCCCCTTTGACCCCAAGAGCACAAGCAGCCCTAGACACCTGCCACCCTCTGCCCACTCTGCAGAGCCCCAGCCCCACCTCACACCCTGGCCTCAAACCTGGACTCAACCGGGACACGAGCGCCTGTGCCTGTCCCTGGGCTCCTCAGCCTGAGCCCCATGCCAGGCCCCACCGCCCACACTGGCACCAAGCAGAGAGAACTCCAAATCCATGGCCCATGATCCTGCAACTACCCACGAGCCCGTCTCCGCAGGTGCCTCTCTTGTCCTCTCCCAGAAACTCCGCCCATGCAGGCCCTAATGACAGCTGTTACCTGCTAGCCAGATCCCCAAACAGCCAAATCAGTTGGGGACCTGTGGGGACCAGCCCACTCTTCCCGGGATGCTGCCATTGAGGAATTGCTTTCCTAACGTGGCTCTCTCCACCATCTCCCACTGGTATATGGATGAGCTGATCAAATGAGGAACAGAGAATCAATCGGCATTCCAACCGAAAGACAAAGAGGCCCGTACATCACCTAGCATCCCCACCCCCATGACAGGCCACCAGGCGGCAGAAGTATGTGAGTCTGCTTCGGACTGTCATCTGGTGCTCTCTCCCGGGTGCGGGGCAGCCTGCAAGCACATGGTACCTCTGCCTCCTGCACTCCTGCCTGGCCACTGACCCTGCAGGCTCTGAACCCTGGTAGTGGTGCTCACGGCTGGGCTGCGGGCCCAGTAAGCTCCTACCCTTATTTGGCCTCCAGAGCTGCAGAGTGGCCCATGCAATGCCCAGCTGGGCTCTCCAGGTGACCAGCCCCACCCCAAACATAGGCACCATCGACCCACCAGCCCACTGCTGCTGACGGTTGGAGCTGGCCCTTGACTGACCCAGGACACTAGACACTGCCTCCCCACGGAGCTGGGCCCTCCGAGCATGGCCCTGGGCTTCCTCCTGTCCTCACCTGGGGTGTTCTTTCCACCCTCTCACTTAGCCCCCCGAAGAGCAGCACAGGTCCAGCACCGATGGGCCCTGGGGCTGATCTTACCTCCCAGAAGCAGAGGGGAGGCCTGGAGTATAGGTCCGGGGGCCACAGCATGAACAACCCTGGCACCCCTGTACCTCTGAGCACCCGTGTCCCATCCTCAAGGGGGCATCAAGGACTGACTGATGGGCCCTGAAACCTGGCTCAGCACCTGAAGTCTCCTCGCACACACCCAGGGGGTCCAGCTCTGCACCAGGCACGCTCCCCACACCCTGGAAACAACGGGTCAAGACAGCCACCACCCTAAGCCCCTGCAAAGAGGAAGAGGAGCGCAGACTTTTGGTGCTTAAGGGATGTGCCCCAAGGCCTCACCTGAACCTGGCTCTCAGGCAGCCGTGCCCCTCCGAGTGTCAGAGCCCAGCCCTGGTGGAAGCTTGATTATGGCCCACATGTGCACCGCAGGGCTTCCGTCCTCACCCCCACTGCAGCCACCCCCTTTCCCTCTCTGATGGAGTCTCCTGAGCAGGACCAGGCTCCTCCAGCCTTGGCCTGGGAGCAGAGATGCATGTGACAGGTGGCTGCAAAGGCCACCAGCGCCAGGGCCACACACCAGCCCCATGGGTGGTGCATCCCCTCCCTCTGTCAGGCCGTCCTGCCCCAGGTGGGCCTTGCCCTGGGCTCAGGCTGTAGAAGGCCTGACCCCAAGACCCACAGCTGGAGAGGACTGCAGCCTCCCCAGCGGGGCGGAGGCATCCAGCCCGGCTCTTCCACCTGAAGCCCTGCGCTCACCTTGCTGGCCTCTGCCTGCCAACGGCCACCTGGCCTGGCCTGGCTGGCCCCTGCCCCCTCAGTGGGGAAACAGCCAGGTGACGGCCCTGCAGAAGGCCACAGAAGGACGCCCACCCGCAAGCTGCCCGCAGATGCTGGGCACGCCCCTGCCTTTTATGGGCCCTGCACCCAAGGGAGCTGAGTGGAACAAATGAGATTGGAATTTTATGATTCTTTTATAGTGTCGCCCTGCAGAGAGCTTTTCCAAATTAGCTTCTAACTTGACACCATTGGCAATTCTAACTAATTCAGCCCTTGCCCCCCTCATCCCAGCCAGGTGTGCGGAGTGGCCGCCTCTGTCCCCATTGCCAGCTCTGCTGGGAGGTTAGGCTGCAGCTCCATGGTCACCAGGGCACAGGCCCCAGGAGGGACAGTGCCCAAGGGACACCACACTCTGGCCACAGGAAAGCAGGGGCAGCCTTTCCTGAAGTCATGGAATATTCCTGCCTGGGGTGCCCGCAGGTGCTCTGAGCCACCTGGAGGGGACTTTCAGCCTCTCTGGTCCAGGTGGGGGTGCTGCTGCCTGCACACCCTGCACACCCTCTGCTGCAGGGGCTGCTTCAGCCACGCCGCCTCAACACCGGCCAGGCCCAGCTCACTGCCCAGGGCCCCCACTTTCCCAAGTGCCCCCTGGTCTCTTTGACCTCACTAGCCTAGGATCAGAAACCAGCAGGGTCCTGCCCAGGCCAGGAGCTGGAACAGCCGAGTGACTGCCCACTGCTTGCAGAATGACCAACTCCTAGGGCCTGGGCCACTCTCGCTGGTCTCACGGCTGGTCTCGGGGAGGAGTCGTTGGGCCCACTCCCTGCCCCTGGCAAACCTACCCTGTCCTTCTAAAGAGGGTTTGAGGCCTGGGAGCCCATAAACCAGAGCCTGCGCCTGCATTTAATAGCTCCCACCCAGATTCAATTACCACCCAGGTTTTACAAGACCAGGCGTGCTGACGAGGGGACTTGGACCCAGCCCTGCTTCTCTCCTGCAAATGTGAGGGGTGCTGGGAGCGGTCGGGAGGCCAAGGTCACCCTCAGTGCCTTTTCCCGGGAACTAAGTCTGGGAGTGAGAGACAGCGTTGCCCACACTCAACATGGATGCAAGGACCGCTCGGGAGGGTCTTCTGGGGTGCTGGGAAGCACACCAGAACCCAGAGTGAGCAGGGCTGGTGCGGGGAGCAGGCCCCACCCGCGTGACAGGAAGACTTGCCAGGGCTCCCCCACACCCACACTCCTATTCCCACCCACTCCTGGGGCTGAGGCCCTGTCCCAGGGTAGACATGGAACCCATGCCAGCCAGGGCTCCAGGGTCTTCTCCCCCGGATGGAGGGGAGGGGGCTGACCCAGCTCCAGAGGAGAGCCCAAGGCCTGTGGCATTTCAGGGGGTGCAGGCAAGACTGGGCTCAGGGTGGAAATCTGACCCACATGGGCAGCAGAGAGGGAGGGACACATGTGATCACAGTCTGCGCCCACCTGTCCCTGAGGCCCGTGGCTCTCAGGAGGTATCCCCAGGCAGCCCCTTGGCTCTTCATCACTGACTCAGCAGGGGCTGGGGTGAGAGATGGACACTGAATTCTCACCAGATTGTCTGGCTCTGTCCAGCTGCAGGCCTCCGTTCAAACCAAACTCAGATCACTGAACAGCAGTGGCCTCACAGAGTCAACTGCAGGATGGGGACATGCAGGGCGGGCTCCAGGGAGTCTTGGAAGCAAGAGGCCCCAGCCCAAGGATGGGGAAGGTGTCTTAACTGCTCAGGGAGCATTTGGCTGGCTGTGAGCTCTCCAAGCCCCACTGAGTGCTGGGGCAGAGGACGGGTGGCCACCTTGGCTTCAGCCAGGATTGGAGCGGCTGGCACTGTGAAGCAGGTCAGGGGACCCCCTTCCTCCACACTCTGCCCTTTTTGGTTCTTCGGGCAATAAAACTCACATTGACCACTTCCCACCCAAAGCCTGGCCCTCGCAGGCTCCAACAGTTGAGCCTCAGGGCAGGCTGTCCAGGCCACCGCCACACCAGCTGGGGCTAGAGGCGCCTACAGTCGTCACCTCTGCCATCCTTGCCGAGCTGCCTGGGAAGGACTGGGGGCTTGGGGGCAGCCCTGTCACTCAGGCAGCACAGGGCAGGGCTGCCCCATGAGAGGGACTCGTGTGTTGACATTCAGCACAGCAGCAGGGCCCATGGGAGGCTGCTGTCCGCCATGGGATTGTCTCAAGGGGCAGCTCCGGGGAGGGGCAGCTGCCTGATCGCCAGGAGCAGCTGCAGGCCCTCAGGGCCGGGGTCAGAGCCAGGGCTGCAGACCTGGAGGCAGCACCCAGGAACGCGCCCACCCACACCTGGGCGCCGCCGCAGTCCCCCACCAGGAGCTGCTCCACACCCGAGGTCCCAACAGGCAGGTTGGCCTGGGAGCGCACCACCCTGGGGCCACCCAGGCCTGAGGAACTTCTGGAGTGATGACCAGCAGCAGAGCCACCTCCATCCCAGGGGTAAGCCCAAGGTGGCTCAGTGTCAGGGTCGAGGACTCCACAGGGCTCAGGAGGGCTCCAGCCTGCTGTAGCGTGGTGGCTGCAGGCTCTGGCAGCTGCTCCCAGCACTGGGCCCAGGTGCTCACAATTCACACTGAGCCCTGCCAGGCACCTGTCCCTGGGCACAGAGTCCACGTGCGCCTTGAGGCATGCGGAGCTGCTGCTGGAAGAAGGGCGCCCCATGAGGCCCATTGCTCAGGCTGGCCCTCTTCCCCAGTCCTCCTGCCCACCCCAGGCACACGACCCCGCCCAGCTATCCAGGCCGCTCCCCGCCCTCACTCTCCTGCCACACCACAAGGCTGTAACTCATGGATTGCTTTCTGCAATGATCCCGCTTCCTCCTGAACAATCTGAGTCTGCACTTGAGTGACAGCCGGCCCGTCTACCCTTCCTCTACAGGAGCCCTGGTACCTGGACCCATGCCTGGGCTCCACAGGTGCTCTGCAAATATTTGTGGAATGACGGAGCCAAGAGCCTGCTGCCTGCCAGACACCAGCTCACCTCAATAGATAAGTGGCAACTCTAATAGGATGAAACTGAGCCCCTGGGAGTGGTTGTCATTAGCATCTCCCCTGTGCCAGAAGCAGAGCTGATGCTCAGAGAGGGTAAGGAACCTGTCCGTGGTCACACAGCAGTGAGTGGGGCCAGGTGTCCATCCCAGAGCCTTGCATGGTCTGCATCTACACTGACATTGAGTCCTCCGCACGGCCTGGGAGGCAGGTAAGTCTCCCCGTTTCACAAATGAGACAACAGGCGCTCAGAGACCCTCTGCCCCAGCCCGAGGCTGCAGGGTTCCTGACTGATTAAGTCAGACAGGGGCTCAGGCTGCCTGGACTGCGCCCACGGTCTCCTCCCCAGGCCTCCACCCCAACTCTTCCTCCTGAGGGAGGGGCTGGTTTGGATCTTGTTCCTGAAGGCAGGCTGCCAGGCATACCCCTCCTCCCACATGACTTTTAAGAAATATCACCTAATTAACTGACTGCTGGCTCTCACAATGCCAGATCCCCTCCCGAGGCGTCTGGCCACAGCCTGGGCGCTCCCATATGCTGGGTGGCCCTGCCAGGCGGAGCTGGCGCAGTTCCCTCCCTGGCAGGGCTGCTGGGCCCTCTGGCTCAGCACCCAAGCTGCCGGTTCCTGGTTGGATGCAGAGCTCTCAGGGTCCTGTGTAGCCACAGACCTTGGGGAGCTGCTGAGCCAGACCAGGTCAGCCCTTCCAGGGTCCAGGACCCCTGCAGGTCTGCACCCTGCCCCGGCCCTGTGGGCACAGCTCCTTCCCCCAGGTAGCATGGATGCAGGCAAGATCCAGTTCTGCTCTGGCTCCAGCAAGCCAAACATCCTCATTCCCTTAATTATCGGAGAACAGATTTTTCCCCAAATAATTAGGCAATTTAAATCATACAATCTTTCCCTGAGAACTATATTTAACCCTGATTTGAATGTAATTTACACATCGCGGCTCCCTGAAGCAGCTCTGGAAGCCAAAACATGGATCAAATATTTTTTAAATGTCAAATACTGCTTAATTGTGGATTGCACTGAATTTATTTGTACAGATAAGTGTTTGATCTTCCACGTCTTTCTCCTCCTGAAGTGATTTTCCTTAATCTATATGATACCCCGATTTCTCTAATGCTGGAGGATAGAAATGACATACAAGAGGCCCTCAAATGTGTCACATACTCTAAAAGATGCATATTCTGATTGGGGCAGAAATTCTCCACCTGGAAACCACGGAGGAATTCATTCAGGCAGAAAGGATGTTGGTGCCCGGGGCAGGTGGCCCAGGGGAATGGGCCGTGCCAACCTCGCGCAAGGGTCCTCCCTGGCTCCTGCCATTGTCCTTCCTCCCATCTTCTAAATATTCCCACAGGGAAGGTAGTGGCTATTGTGTACAGGCAGCAGGGTGGGGCACAAATCCCTAAAGGAGCAGACCCAGCAAACAAAACCAGTCAGGGGGAGGCCAAGGGAGGATAAGAAACCTGTGTCCTTGTAAGTTGGAGGTCAGCCTTGGCTTACAGGAGAAAGGCAACAACAGTCTGTATCAGTCAGCTGGTGGCAGATTCTGCTGCAGTAACAAACATCACCAGAATTTCAGTGACTTCCAGGACCCGTTTGTTTCTTGCTCAGGTTCCATGGAGTAGGAGGCCAGCAGTGGTTCTGATCTCCCTATTCCCTTTCTCCTGGGATCCGGGTCCTCTCTAGACCTGCCATCCTTGTGGCCAAAGGAAAGGAAAGTACTAAAACTACATGGCTCTCTTAAAGTTTGTGTTGGATACAGTGCGCCCACTTCTGCAGACCTAGCAGGAAAGCCATGGAAGTACTGCTGCAGCCCTCGGCAGCCCTTGCTGTGCCCCTCGCTGCAACGCAGGGAATCAGCTCTGAAGGCTCCCTGGAGTGGCCTCCAGCTCCCGGCCTGGTTCTGAGAGCCTCAACCTGAGATTCAATCCAGATCCCTGCAACAGAAAGGAAAGGCTGAGCTCCAGCATTGCACGCCTCGGGGCCCCTGGGTGGAGGAGATGCACCCCTCTTTTGAAGAAGGGACGGGGTGGGCCCGACGGCCATGCATCCTTGGCAATGCCATGGTCCCCAGGGAGGAGGTTTCCGGAGCCCCGTGCCTGGGCGAGGGGAATATGCCTGGACCAGGCTCTGGGGTGACCTCCACCAGGGTTTCCTGGGCTGAGGGACTCACAGTGCCCACACCAAGAAAGCCCCAGGCAGCATGAGGAGCTGGCTCTGCCCTGCTCTGCCTGCTGCAGATGGCTCCCAACGCCCTCCTCTGGCTCTGGCTCTCCTCCGGGACCTCTGCCCTCAGCAACATTCTGGCCACAGCTGAAGTGGGGTGGGCATTTCTGCTGCTCGGGTGCCTGCACCCCTCTCCTCCTGCCCACAGAGGGCAGTGCCCTGGGGTCCCTAACCTGGCACCTTCCAGTGTCGGCTCATCCAGGCTGCACAGGCAGCTCTCAGCACCTGACTGGCTGTCTCCGTGCTTCCTGGCAGCTCCTGCGTGGCCGGCCACCATGCTGCAGTGAGGACACTCCCACCCTCCGGAGCTATGGACAACCACCTTGGCCTGCCGGGGCCTCCTGGGGAGGGCGGTGCCCATGAGCTTTCCTCCAACAGAACGATGCAGGGTACTTGACCCTTCACTGTGCAGAGGATGAAGCCACTGTCCCTGCTCCTGGCCACTGCCTGTACCCACCGTTCGTAGCAGAGCTGGAGATCAGTGCAGTGCCCCGCGATAGGCGCTCGCAGACCAGACAACCTGCATCCAACCCGTCGCTTTCCCAGCCACCTTGTCCATTGCTTCCAAAGCCATTGAGACACGCCTGCCATGCTGTTTGCAAACCTCTGCCCGAACCCACAGCCTCCCGTCTCTTCTGCCTTGCAAGGTGTCCATCCCACACAACAGCTTTGCCAAACGTTTCTCCGCTACACGGAAGAGCTGCTTCCAGCCTCTGAACCGGTTTCCTCGCTCTCCTGGGCCTGCTCTCTGCCGGTGCTGCAAGTCTTGGTATTGGGAACGGAAGACCATATTCTCAGTGCCTGCTCCTCATGAGCTGGCCGATGGCCATAGTGACAGCCACAGTGGTCGCAGCAATCTCAAGCTCCCGCAGACAGAGCAGCCAGACACAGGTCACACCCCAGTGAGCAGAAAGATCAGAAATCTCCTACGTGGGCTTTTACACCACGTGGAATCGGAAGCCAACCACAGGAGACAGCTGGAAGATCCCCAGCTTCTTAAATAACACGTGGACCAAAGGGAAAATTCCAAAATATTCCAGACTACATGAAAACACGTAAAACTGGCAAGATGCAGCAAAAGTTGTGCTGCAGGGAAATTTACAGCATACGTGCACATGCCAGAAAAGAAGAAAGACCTGAAATAGTAATGTTGGCTCCCATCTAAAGGCGCAGAAGAGCAACTGAGGAGTGCAGCAAACAGGAAAAGAGACTCTAGAAATCAGAGCAAGAAATCAGTGAAATTGAGGACAGGAAAGCAAGAGGGGAAAAATCAGCAAGATCAAAACCTTCTTCTCTGGAAAGATCAATGAAAGTGATAAACCTCCAGCCAGACTTGGGAAAAAAAAGTATCAGAAATGAAAGAGGGGTCCTTGCTGCTATGCCAGGAACACAAAAGGACAAACAGAAGACTATGGTCCACGCTGTACCCATAGACTTGAAAACTTTAGATGAAACGCACCAACTCCTTAAAAGACACAAATTACCAGATCTATGTGAGGAGGAATGGAGAACTTAGTTGGAATGGGATGAGTTTTTAAAATTAAGCAAAAGGGCTGGAGTGGTGGCTGAGTGGTATAGCGCTTGCCTGCTTCGAATCCCAGCACCCATACACAAATAAGTGTAGGAGAAACAAGGACTAGATGAAAAATAAATAAAATTGATCCTCTCTCTCTCTTACTCCCTCTCTTCCTCTCTCTTAAAAAAAATAAACAATTATTTTCCACCTTCAGGAAAGGAAAGCAGCAGGTTCATGTGAGCCCCTCCAAGGATGTAGGCTACGATCACCCTTCTCCACCTCCCTCAGGAGACGCAGCAGAGAGGACGCTTCCTGAGCACCCCGCAGGATCGCCGTGGCCCTAATGCCAAACCCAGGAGCACCACCCCAAGAAAAGCGCAGACAGAGGCGCTCATGAACACTGATGCGAAATCTCTGCAACACATGACCAGCTCAGTCCAGCCACGCACAAGCGAGATCATCCATCACGACCAGGTGGGGCTGCTCAGGTGGACCTTCAGGTGAACCAGTTGACGCCCGGGAACAGACAAGGCAGACACGCAGCGTCCATAGCGCGTCACACGTCCACAGTGAACACCAGGACCCTGAGATTAAAGGAAAACAGCACTGGTTACAGCAAAACCAAAGAAATGAGGACGGCGGTGAATCTAACAAAATCCGTGCAGGATCCATACACCAGTGAGGACAAAACCAAACGAGAGAAAGAGGCTAATTAATGGAGAGCCCACAGTCGGGAGGCCACAGCACCAGGACGACGTCTGCTCTTCCAGATGTGCTCTGTGAGGTTGCTCAGCACTAGTTACCGTCCCAGTGAGCTCCTCTGTAGATAGTGACAGGCTGAGTCTGAAGCTTATGCAGAAAATCAGGAGAATGGACTAGCCCACACCATAAGGTCTGGAGGCTGAGGCAGGAGGATCACCAGCTCATAGCCAGCCTCAGCAACTTAGCAAGGCCCTGTCTCAAAGTAAAAAATAAAAAGGGTTGGGGATGTGGCTCAGTGGTTAAGCACCCCTGGGTTCAAACCCTGGTACCAAAAATATTAAAAAAATAGAATAGAATATATCCCAGGCCACAGGGAGGAACAAAGTCCAGGACCCCCTGCCTCCCAGTTCCAGAACTTACTGTGTGCCTGTGACCACAGGGCAGGATGGAACTGGGGAGAGATGATCAGACCAATGAACCCAGCAGAGATAGATCTGGCCAGCTGATCTCCTGCAATGGAGCAGAGACAACCACTGGGGCCCCGGGACACCCACAGGCAAATACCAAAACCAATTCGGACACAAAGGGCATTTCCACATGGACCACCTGGAGAAAGGTCAGGGACCTAAACACGGCAGCAAAACTAAAATTTCTGGGAGGAAACCTGGGCCTACCTGGGTGCGAGGGTGAGATTTGGGTTACAGCAGAAGCAGAATACATGAAAGAAAAATCGACACACTGAACCTTTAAAAGTGAAGAGCTTCTGAGAGTGAACAGACAAGCCACAGACGCGGGAGCCCTTGCGAAGCACATGCAGGTCAGACGAAGAACTCACGTCTGAGTGAACAGACAAGCCACAGACGCGGGGTGGTGGTGCGCACCTGTAATCCCAGCGGCTCAGGAGGCTGAGGTAGGAGGATCGCAAGTTCAAGGCCAGCCTCAGCAGTTTAGCGAGGCTCTCAGCAACTTGGAGAGACTCTGCTCAAAGGGGAAATAAAAGGCTGAGGATGTGGCTCAGTGGTTAAGCACCCCTGGATTAAATCCCTGGTACAAAAAAAAAAAAAAAAAAGAAAAAGAAAAAAGAAAAACTTAGCAATTAGAAAATGCCCTGGTTTTAAAATGAGGAAGGGGTGAACGAACTTCTCATTTGAAATAGGCAAGTGGTCAACAATCATATAAAGATGCCCAAGGCCCATTCTTACCCAGGAAGTGTGCACCGGCTGGCTCGGGGCCCAGGGTGACGCTGGCTATGAGGGCGTGGAGCCGTGGCAGCTCTGAGCCGTGGCAGCTCTGAGCCGGGGAAGCAGAAGGACGTGGGGGGCTGCCTGGCAGCTCCTCGTGGTGCTAAGCAGTCGTAGCATGAGATCCGCAGTGGAGTTCCTAGGTGTTTACTCAGAAACTTACGTCACACAAAAGTCTTATGCAAACGTTTAGAGCGGTTTTCAATCACGAGTGCCACAAACCGGAAGCAGCCCAGGCGTCTGCTGCAGTAAGCGGACGCAGGTGCGCTGCCCGGCACAGCGTCCAGAGCCAGAAGGAAAGGAGGTCAGTGGAAGAGGCACATGTGGGAGGCCATGCGCTGGAACCCCAGCCCCAGGACGTGCTGGAGAAGAGAAGCCACGGACAGGGTGGCACGGTCAGGGGCCAGAGGCATGGGCGGGGCAGCGGGGGACCAGAGTCCCTCGGCTGTGTCGCTTCAGCACACACCTGAGATGAATCAGCTCATGGAGCGGAAAGCTCAACAGCTGTGCAGGACCAGCCCTTGCAGCCCGTGAGCAGCTGACCCCTGTCCTGGGCCTGCAGCAGCAGAAAGACCAAGAAGAAGAGGAGCCTGGGGCCCCGCAGTCCCCGGGGAGCTGAGCGCCTCCTGCTAGACCCACCTTTTCCCAATGGCGCCAAGCTAGGGGCCAACTTGAACATGCACTTTGGGGACATTCCAGGTGCCCCGTCACCACTCAGACTTGAGAGCCAAGAGTGGACCTCCATGCAGCGTGTTCACTAAGGTGGGGGTCCCAGGAAGGAAGGCAGGCTGTGGCCAGAGGAGCCGCACGCAGACCTGGTGCCACAGTGGGGAACCTCCCCAGGGGGTGCAGGTGGCAGTTGTGCCGCTGCTTCCCCTGCCTGGAACTCAGCAAGCAGGTGAAGGGAGGCCGGGTGGAGGCTCAGGGCCCTGCTGTTGGAGAGGGAGCTGTGATGAGCACAGCGGAGCCAGCGTGGCCCCTGGGGGTGGCTGGAGCTGGGGCGATCGGTGCTGATGTGCGCCAAGCATGATATGGACACCATGGGGGGAGGGGTCATTGTGGGTCAGCTTGACTGGCTGCGGGATACCCAGATTCATGGTCACTCTGTGAGGTGATCCAGGCAAGATGAGCCCTGTGCAGCCCTCCCAGTGTGGGCGGGATCAACCCAGCACCAAGGCTTGACCCCTTTACTTCCTGCTTCAGCTGGGAGGCTCAGCTGTCTTCTCTGGCCCTCAGGCTCACACTGAATCACGTGCCTGCTTTCCTGTGCCTCCAGCTGGTGGCCGCTGGCCTGGGAGGCGCAGCCTGTGATCACGTGACCACTTCCCAGCGGGATCTCCTCGTGCGTGCATACACGTGTGCTCTGTCCCTCTGCAGAAGCCTGAGAACCCGTACAGAAAGGAATGTCACGTGTGCACATGGGCCAGTACACGCCACTTCCTCACTGTCACCTGAGACCCCAGAAGCCACAGCGCCCTGCAGCGACACCCACCCCCAGCACCCAGGCCTTGGTATCTAACAGGGTCCTCCAGCGCGAGGAGCCAGGGCTCCTCGGGGCGGCGGCTGGTGCCAGGGCTGGGTCAGGACGTGCACAGGATGAGCCTGGAGCTTCCCCAGAGCCAGGAAGTAAGGACAGACAGCTCAGAGCACTCAGGGCTGGGCACATCAGAGGGCACGGGTGCCAGCAGGAGGAGGAGCTCCCAGTGGCTGGAGCTGGCTCAGTTGGAGCCACAAAATAAACAACATAAAACTGGATTATAGCTCCAGTGAAAGGAATACCCCAATCCACACTAATGTAAATAAAGGAGCACATGGAAAGGGGCCACCCCCCCGCCCAGATAGTCCTCCTACGCCCCTGTCCTCCAGGAAGTGGCGTACAGCGCCCCAGGCTGAGTGTGGGCTGGACCAGGCTGCCGTGTGGGATAGGGCAGTGACTTCCGGTGGTCAGGGCCAAGGTGGACAGTGAGCACCACTTTGAGAATAAAGCCCTTGATGGGACACGATGAAAATGGCACCTGGCTGTCCTCTTCCTGGTCCCAGTCCAGCCTCAAGGAAAGCTGCAGAGGGCTCCCAGGGCAGGGCCTCCTCAAACCCCAGGGCTCCCCAGTCATCAAGGTCAGGAACACCAGGAAGTCTGGGAGGCTGCGGAGCCCACAGACAGTGAGGCATAGTGTGCAGCGACCCAGAGAGTTCAACCATGAGACGGATGGGCAGCAACCCAGGGGGCCCGTGGCCTGCACCTTGTCCCCATCACCCTTCAATCATATGGAACACATCTCACGTAGTCCTCAGCACGGGAATCTCCCGCGCCATCCTCAGTTTTTCTGGCAATCTAAAGCTTCTAAAAAACAAATTTTGCTTTTCTATAAAAGCAAGCATTTTATGGCATGCAAATTATACCTCGATAGAGTTGGTTTTAAATATGTGAAAAGCGTGGTCTCCTCTTCAGAGCTTGGGTCTCATGAAAGAGGAAACTAATAAATAAGAAGAAACGTGCTCGTACAATTTCAGTTGCAAATTTCACTCTGAGTTAAGTCAACGGGGAGCATCAAAGGCAGGGAGTTCCCGACTGCCCTCCGGGAGGTGGCGTTAGGAGTGGGGACCTCTGACTCAAAGGCCAACACTGTTCACCTGCCACCCCTGGCAGGTGTCCTGGGGAAACGGTCCCTGTGCTCACCAGGCAGTAGAACAGGGAGCAGTGTCCCCAAGGCAGGCAGGGAGGACATGGGGGCTTCATAAAGGCATTTAGTGTCCTCAGAGGAAGAGAGGAGGCCCAGCATGGAGGCTCAGCTCACCAGCCTCCCACCACCCCGCTTCCACTGGGCTTCTGGGAAAGCAGCCAGTGGCAGGGCAGAAACCACGGCTGCTCCACTGAGGAGCCCACACCCCGGCTCAGCGCCTGCAGCCTCCAAAACACACTCTGCATTAAGTGTAATGGGTTTTAGGGAATTTATTTTGCCAATTTTAGAACCCACCATAAAGAAGAAATATGAGAGAATTTTATGAGGTGTACTGTATATCTTTAATACTCATATTTTTTCTCGAAATGCTGAGAATATCAATTACGTTTATGGCTTCATGAGGAGCTGATCCACCCCACGGCGGGCAAAGTACGTCCTGGCGTGGCGGCTCTGGGTCCACACACCCCGTGCTAGAGGGCCCAGGCAGGCTTGAGGAGCTGCCCGCCCCAGACAAGCCGGTGCTGGCAGCTGGGACTTCATGTTTAGGAAGCAGGGTGCATGTGTGCAGATGGCCCGCGGGGCCCTGTCAATTGCTTCCTTTCAAAGATGGTCCTGGGAGGGCCCTTTGGAAGTGGGGAGGACCCACCAACAGCGCCAGCACGGTGCAGAGGAGGCTTTTCTTCACAAAGCCCCAGGCTGGCATCCCGACCTAGACCTCCCTCAGGCCTCCATTCCAGCCTCCGCCCATCCCCATGCCCTTGGGGACCCCTGCCCACCCACACCTGGTCTCTCTAGCTGGACCAGGAGCCCAGACAGAGCCAGAGGCACCATGGCAGCAGGGAACCTGGCCAGGGGATTCTGAGCCAAGGGCAGCAGAGGGTTTGCAGGAACAGGGCTCAGGAGCTGACAGGCTGCACCCCACACTTTCAGCCATTGGAAGGGGGTTCTGGACGCCTGAAGCTGGGGGCTGCAGGGCCCACAGGCGCACACTGTTAACACACACTTGTGTCACACACATGTGCCTTACACACACTCACTCACAGATTCACACACACACGTGCATGCTGGCCTTGGTGGTTCTCTGATTCTTGCAACTAAAGAACAGAAGAACAATCCACCCTGGAGCCTGGCCACACCTGGGCGCGAGGCCAAGCCCTTGGGGACAGCCCCCTCCCCAGGACAGTGAGTGTTCCCAGGGGTGACCTGAGACAAGGTACCGCTCCCAGTGCTGCTTAAAGTTATTTACGGCTCCAACGTGCACGCTTGTTTAAAATCTGCTGCGGAATTCATCCTCTCTGCCACTTACTCAGCCATTATCGGCCATCGCAAAAGTGCCGAAGAGAGAGTCATAAAAGGCAGTGATTTACGAGGCGGCGAGAACACAGGACGAACAAGAGGAAATTAAATCCTTTACCTGGGAGATTATTTACTAGCTCAGCTGACACGCATGCCCACGGGGGCGAACGGAAGCCTGGGGTGCGTGTTAGGGGTCTCTCCTGCGCTGGACCAACCGTCGGAGGCAGCCACCTACCAGGGCCCAGGTCAGCCCTCCTCCATCCTGCAGCTGACCTGGGTGGGACCAGCTCAGGACCCCCATGGGGCAGCATGACTCGGGAATGCCTCATCCCTCTCTGGGCCTCAGTCTACCCCTCTGAACCAACGCGGGAGTAGACAGATGGGCCCAGGGACTGTGCAGTCACAGGACAAGTTGAAGGTGCCGCCACCCTGGAGCACCCTTCTCCCTGCCCCCAGGCCTCAACCTGGCCTGTGTCTTCAGGGCAGCCTACAGCAAGCCATTGTGACCTGACCTCCAGCCCAGTCCCCACCCATGCTGGTCCTTGTCCCTCACTGCTATTGGGGTATGGGGGACCCACATCCTGGGCCACAGGAGAAAGCCATGGCAGGGACCCTCCTTCATCCTGCTGCTCCCCCCACCACCCTAGGAGCCCCAGGCCTCTCATGCTGAGTGGCGGATTCCGGGCAGGGCGACCTCCCACCAGGCCTCAGGGCAAGGGCTGGAGCCACGGGTTCTGTCCAATTCTGTCTGGACTAGAAATTCCCAAGAGTGGGGAGAAGGTCAATAGCACGTCCCGGCATAGGGGAGGGCACAGGTGAGGAGAGGAAGCCCTGTGGGACCACAGCAGTCTTAGCCCCTGGGAAGGCGCCTGGTGCCAGGGCCCCAGGCTGTGGAGGGCAGGTAGGGCTCGCTGCATCCCCAGGCCTATGTGGGGCTTCGCAGGGACACCTCACCTGCAGCTCTGGCGCAGGCAGGAAGGTGGATGGGCCTCTCAATTCAGGCCCCTCTGGATCCTGAGCCCCACCCCTACATCTGCCCGAGAGCGATGTGCACACCTGGGGTGGGCACTCCTCACACCCGAAGCCCCCTCCTGCCTTCTGTCCAGGGCCATCCATCTAAGAGGGCTCTGAGCCCAGAAGAGCCACCACTTCTGGGGTCTCCACAAGATTCCTGGGACAGAAGCCAGCTGGCAGTGACAGGTGCATGCTTCATTTTGTATGGTTGCCACTTCTTTAAAAAGAAATTCACCAGGGACTACCGCTGTCCATAAAGCTTTATGTGAGCTTAGGAATGAGCAGGGCGATTTCTGAGAAAATAAGAATTTGATTTTTCAATTAAAGCCCAGCGTAGACTGAGCCTGAGCCTGAGCCTGGGGACACATCGGCTTTGCAAACGGCCTGGTGGCACCATCATCCCCACCCCCAACCAGGGAAGCTGCAAATTCGGGGCCCACCCTGCCACTGCTCCTGGGCGCAAGCCCTGGCCACCCTGGCCAGCGGGGCTCTGCCCTCCCCACCAATACTCACCCCAGCTCAGAAGTCCTCCCACAAGCCCCAGGAGACTCAGGAGCCCAGGCCTGGGGTAGCAGAGGTGGCAGAGTGGAGCAGAGGGGTGACCCACACAGCAAGGCTCCTGCCCCAGCCCCCTGCCCATACCCAGCACCCCAGGCCCCAGTCCCCTCACCAGGCTGCTCCTTGGGGGGCTACAGCCCCCAACTTTGCAGTTCCCAGACCAGTCACTGGTCTCGGTCTCTGGGGCCCAGGAGGCAGAGAGCAGCACCCAACCCCCAGACAGACTGGGGCCAGCCAGACTCATGGCCAGACACCAACTTTGGTCGGGGAGATGGGCAGAGGGGTCCTGAGAGGACCCACAGGAAGGGACATTCTGGCCAAGACCAAAATTTCAAAAGAGAAGAAGAGAGATGAGGTCCACGGTGGTAGTGCCCCCAGGAAGGGACCAGGAAGGGCAAGCGATGCTGGAAGCAGCTGTGTGGAGCCCTGGCACAGACCGCACCACCCCTGGAGGGCTGGGGGCTCTGCAGGACCCTCTCGCAAGTTCCAGCTTTGCTGATCTCAGATCTCACACCAGGGCATGCACAGCCCAGCTCACCAAAGCCAGGCTGGAGGGCACTTGCAGCTCTGATGCCCTAGGATAAGGGCCTGCTCAAGGTCACTGGCCTGTCTGGTCCCCTGCTGGGCCTGGGTCTGGCGGGGCCACCTGGGGTGACCTGCTGTAACTGCAGACAGCTCAGCCCAGAGCCTCCCAGAACGAAGGCAACCCCTCCATCTCATCCTCGTTTTCTTCCCGGCATAATTGAAAGATCGATATGTTGCAGAATTTCTGTGCAAACCACAACGACGATCATTTCCAATCACAAAGAGGACAATCCTGTAGCTCAGCAGCTGTGCCCTGCAAGACCCCAACACAGCTCTCTGGCCCCGGCCGAGGCCACAGACACCAACCAGGAGCCACCCCCACAGGGTGCCCACCCAGGGACACAGCGCCCTAGACTCCATCGAGCCTCCCTCCCGGCTTCGGATTGCACTGGCCCGGCTCGTAAATACTGGCACTTAATGAAAGGCATGAAAAGTCAATTAACTGTAAGCGTAGTTACACACGGCCACGCCACTCCTGTCACCCACACATCCCGTGCTGGGACTTATTACATTTTTATCAACTCGGCCTCATGAGCCGTGGTGCAATCTGGCCAGCACACCGTCCTCTGTAATCAGAGTCGTTGGCTTTTATGGGTCTGCTCAATTTTGCCCAAGGGACAGATGGCACAAAGTGAGGAGAGAGCCACCGCATGCTTTCAAGTGGAGGACAAGCCAAGGCCAGGCCCCCAGGATGTGTGCCGCCAGCCCCAGCCAGGCACAGAGCTCTGCCACCCCTGCGCCCAACCCACAGGCACACAGGACCCGTTACCCACAGGTGGAGCCACCTGAGCCTAGCTGTCCCCCACCTGGAGTCCAGTGCAGCACCCAGGTCACCCAGGCTCAGCTCAGTACCTTACACGCGCTCCACATGAAGATCCAGTGGCTAGGCCATGACCACTGCCTGCCCTTCACTGGACCCCCAAGCCAGTCCCTGTCCCCTGAGGAGACTGTGATGGGGATGCAGGAAGCAGGTGCCCAGAGTCCCCACACAGGGCTCAGCCTCTCCTCCCTAGGTGGCAGGTTCCCCAGGACCAGGCTGAGAGGAAGGAGGGGAAGGGACCAGAGCTCAGAACTGGCACAGGGGCCTCTTCTGCTCCTCCGGTGGCATGTCCCTGGCCCTGGTCAACACCCACCTGCTCCTGGTCTGCTTATTCCCTGATGGTCACTTCTCTTCTGCAGTGCAGTTCCCGGGGTGGGTCCACCTTCTACAGAGACCCCTCCCTATGCCCTCTCACTCCCAGGGGAGACAAGGAAGCGCAGGAACAATGTGCCAACAGGACCAAGACGTCACCAGCTCAATGCCCTATCCCCTTCCCGGACAGACTCCCTCAAGCCAGCCTCTCCTGAGCTGGGGCCTTCCATGCCTCCCTCCCCTCTGGCTTTGGTTCACAGCAGTGTGGCCCCCTGACCACCATGGCCACGTGCTATCGTCACCACATTGCTCAGAGGCCACCAACACCTCTGCCCTCACTGTGTTGGAGAGGAGGGGTCTTTTCCCCACCAGCACCCTCCAGGGCCTAGACAGACCTGGCCAGCCATGCCATTGTCTGCCTAGGTCCTTGAATCCCTCCCTCTGGTTTCCCCCTCCCTCCAAGGCTTTAAGCCCGTGGAGACGACCACAGCTCACGCCACTGTCCCCTGCAAGTTTGTCCCTCCCTCTCAAACAGCAGCGTCCACCATGACGCACCAAGCCTCATCTCCCCTCTCCAGCCCCAGGGCTCCTGCGCACTCAAACTGTGTCCGCAGTAGCTGTAGGACCGGGCCTCTCAGAGAGACATTCAGTAGCTTTGTCAGGCACGATCAACAGAAGAAAAGGCACATATTCAAAGCATCCGATGTGCCAGGGTTAGCATTCACCCATGCCAGCAAAGCCATTCCCAAAATAAAGCCACAGACATGCACACCATGCTGGGACTTTCCATGCGCCTTAGCCCCCTCCTGCCTGTCCCCACCCCAGGCCCCGAGCAGCCGCGGACCTAACTTCTGCTGTTCGCAGTCAGCCTGCCTTGCCTCGATTCCACGGGAAGTCTGGGTGGCACCACAGACGGCTGCCCTCTTCATCCAGCTCCTGCGGCTCGGCATACCATGTGGCGTCTGTCCACGCCGTCCCGCGGCCATCGCTCCTCAAGCAGGAGCCGCGCCGTGGTGTTGGCTGTCCAGGCTGCGGTCAACGCTGCTCATCCGGCCATTCGCGGCTTCCGTGACCCCTGTACGAACTCCACGTGGACACGTGCTGTGGCACCATTTAGCATGAGCCACAAGGCGGGTGGGGCGCAGCACATCAGGAAAGCCGTTTCCCCTGGGCTGGAGCGGTGGCTCAGCGGTTACACGGGTTCAAACCCCAGCACCATGAACAGAACTAAGTGTCGGAGCAACGAAATCCACGTGAAAAACTAAAGAGAAATTGATTCTATCTGTCTCTCTCTCACTCTCCTTTTCCCTTTAAAAAAAAAGAAAGAGAACAGAAAGCCATTTCCCTTCCTTAAGTCCTGTTCTGCCTTCTTTGGGATTAACGGAGTGCCTTACAGTTCAACTTTAGTTCTTCTCTCGATTCATCGTCTCTACAGGTAGCTTACTTACTGGGGCCTTTCCCAGCCAGCCTAAGGGCGTTTGGGCCACGTCCCCAGCATGAGGACACTGTTCCTCCAGCTCCCTCCCTGGCTCCCTCAGCGTTTCTTGTGGCTCTGAGAAAGTCACTCTTGCGTGTCATGGGAGCCTTTATTTTGTCTTTGCTTTTTCTTTCTTTGGGTACTGGGGATTGAACAGGGGCTCTAGCCCCAGTCCTTTTTATTTATTTAGAGACAGGGTGGTGCTTAGTGTCTGAGGCTGGCCTTCAACTTGCAAACCTCCTGCCTCAGCCTCCCTCATCCCTGGGGTTACAGGCGTGGCCAGCACATTCCCATTACATTTGCTTCTGAGGGCTACACTAACTGACCCTAGAATTCCAGGCTGGTGGACTTTTTATTTCAGTCATTCAAAGATGCTGGCCCACTTCCTCTGTGCTGTTCCCATGACGGTGTGCTGTGATCCTTCCTCAGGACCATCTCAACCTCCTGTCATATTTTCCAGCTTTGCCCCTCATCTCTGGTTTCTGATGGTGCGCGTGACATCTTGGCTTCTAGTGGCTTCACCTGACTGGGCGTCCCAGGCCTGTGGTTTGTGGCACTCGTGCATGGGAAATGCCCAGCTGTTGCCTCCTCAGGGTTCTTTGCCTCCATCCCTCTCTCCTCCACGTGCTCCAGGGCACCTGTTAGGGGGCCCGACACTTTCCCAGCGCTCACTGACACTCCGCCGCCCGTTGCAATCCATGCTCCTCCTGTTTGGCCTTTCTACTGCCCAGTCTCTGTGTGTGCTGATCGCCTCTCCTCAGTGTCCACTCCCTTCAATGTCCACTGCCCCCTATGTCTACTGCCCCTCTATGTCCACACCCCCTCTTGTCCACTCCCCCTCTATGCCCACACCCCCTTGATGTCCACTCCCCTTGAAGTCCACTCCCCATCAATGTCCACTCCCACTCGATGTCCACTCCCCTCCATGTCCAGTACTCCTCGATGTCCTTTCCCCCTCAATGTCCACTCCTGCTCCATATCCACTCCCCCTCCATTTCTTCTCCCCTCAATGTCCACTACTCCTCAATGTCCATTCCCCTCCATGTCCACTACCCCTTGATGTACACTCCTCCTCCATGTCCTCTCCTACTCCATGTCCACTTCCCTCATGTCCGCTATTCCTCATGTCCACTCGTCATCGATGTCCACTCCTCCTTGATGTCCACTCCTCCTCAATGTCTGCTCCTCCTCCATGTCCACTCCTCGATATCCACTCCCCTCCAAGTCCACTCCTCCTCTCTGTCCACTCCTCTATGTCCACTCCTCCTTGATGTCAGCTCCCCCTCGATGTCCACTCCCCTCCATCCCATCAGCGTGTTCTTCATCTGGCACATTGTGGTTTTTATCTCTAGAAAGGAGACGTCAGGCTGGGTCCTGTGTGTCCTACTTGACTGAGCTTACGGAGCAGAGTCTCAGCAACAATTTGACGCTGATTCTGACGCCCTGTGGGCTCTTGCTGGTTTTGATGGTCACCTCCGCGGTGCTCTTTCGCACTCTTAGTCCTGTGTGAGCGGTGTCTTGCTGTCCTTGGTTTGGGTGCTCTTTGAGATGTGGTCAGGCCCCTTGCTCACCATGGGTGCTGTTGGGAGGCGCACCCTGGGAGGGGCGTGGGCATACCCTCTCACTCTCTGCCTCACAGCTGCCAGGAGGCGGGTGGCCGCTTCACCATGCACTCCCCACCGTGAGTTGCTGCCCAGCCACAGCCACCAAGGGCAACGTGGCCAGAGCCGCCAGTCAACCTTTTGTCTTTACAAGTTGACTGTCTCAGGGGTTTGGTACACGACAGAAAGCTGTGCTCCCAAGGGTCTCATTATTCTTAGACTCTTTTGGCAGATTCGGAGCAGTGCTCTGTCGAGGGTCGGTCATGTCTTGGCACCAAAGAGCAGCCTTGCGAGTGCTGTACCTGATGCCCAGGAATCAGGAGGTTGCCCAGCCTGGCTGGGGAGCAGATGCCGCTCCTGGCCCTGTGTGCACATCAGTGTACTCAGGTGGTGTCAGGACCCGGCGAGTCCTCAGCGGGACCTCTGGGGGTCTGCGGGCAGCTCTGTGTGTGCGCCCCCACCTCTGCGCAGTCTGTCCTCTGCATTTCTTCCACCTTGGTGCCCCCAACCCCAGGGTCCAGGAGGCTCTGTGCCTGCCTCCTACGCCTCTGCAGCTCAGGCCAGGTGGCACAGGTTGCCATGCTTGCTTCCCACTCTAGGGTGCTTTGTCAACTGATTCCAGGCCCTTGAGAACAGGCTTCAGACGCTTTGCTCCGTGCCTTGCTAGTCCCAGGGGAGGCTGAATCCTCTTTGAATGGCTGGAAGCAGAGTTCCCAGTTCTATTAACTGTATTAATGTCCATAGCTACCTGAGTGGGCAGCGGTCAGAGGTGGTGGCTGCTGTGGGGACAGTAGCCTCAGCCTGGCTCCCTGGCAGGACTTGAGAGGCCAGTATGTGGTGTGAGCCTAACGAGCCTGAGCTGGGGAGGACCAGAGAGCATGGGAGCAGCCCTGAGGCCTCCACCCTTGAGCACAGGGGCCACCAGCACCTGCAGCTCCACAAACCAGAGGCTCTGCCATCCCTCAGCACCCAGATCCTCTCACTGTCCCTCTCAAGGGGTCCCTCACGTCCTAACGCCCCAGGTCCCAGGGTCCACACTCAGCATCCCTCACCAAGCTGGGACCCAGGACCTCTGCACTTTACATCCAGAGAGTAAGACAGCCTGGCACTGTTCCTGTGCCTTATGATTCAGGGAGAAAGACCTCAGAAAGGCCCGAGGCCCCAATTCAAAACTGGACAAAGACGATAAGGGAGAGTGCCACCACGCCTCTGGAAAGATGCTCCACGCCACTGATCACTAGGGAAATGCGAAGCACAGAGAGGTGCCACTCGCGCCCTGCAGGAGGGCCGCAGCTCAAAGCACAGAAGAGAACGACGGGTGTGTGGATGTGGAGCAGTCGCAGGGGACCGCAGCAGCCGCCATGGAAGAGCTCAGGGGTTCTTCCAGCGGTGACAAGGAGCGTCGCGTGGTGCAGCAATCACCCCTGGAGGATTCCCCAAGTGGGGAAGAGCAGGCACGAACGTTCACAGCGCCTTGGCCACGACAGCAACAGGCAGGAGCAACCAAGCGCCCGCCAATCGAGGAACACCCAGCACAGGCCCCGCACCCGGAGCGAGAGCAAAGGCCTTGCACACGCGCGCGGCGGAGGCGGAGCTTGGGCCGGTTCCTAGGGACGCGCAGAGACCGCTGTTCCGTACACGAGGGGCCAGCAGCAGTCAGTACCAGCGGCAGTGTCAGCAGGGGCTGTCCAGGGGAGCTGGCCTCCAATGGGCAGAGTTGTCGGGGAAAACTAGGGTTGCGGTGTAGACATGGGGGGCTGCACAGAAGGCCTGCACTGAGTGCCACCAATCTGTGCCAATGATTTAAGTGACAAATGACATGTGAGCCACCACAGTAAGAAAAAAGGCTGGAGGAGTCCAGCTAGGCCACTCTGGGGCCTCGCGGCCGGCTGTGCAGCTGCCAGAGCAGGTGGAGTCTGCATTCGAGATGGCTGAGTGCCCACCAGAGGGAAGCCTAAGGGCATGTGCCCTCCCAGGGGCAAGACTTTCCCAGATTGAGTGGAAACCTGCTGCCCGAGGCCTAGTGTCCCAAGCATCCATGTTCCAGAGGCATAGTGGGAGGGCGTCCCGGATTGGGGACTCTGGGAGTTGGAACCTCCCTCTGTGGTTGGCCTCACTGGCCTATGGCTTCCTGTCAAACAAGGATGCCCTGCCACTCAGCCTGGCTCACTTCACTCCCACCTTCCCCGTCTCCAGCCACTGGCCCTGCCCACCTGTGCCACTCAGGCCAGCCACACAGACACAATGCCCCTGCAGCAGGTCAGATTTGCCCAGACCCGGGGCTGTCCACGGGAACCCTACCCACTGCTGACTCCACCAAAGGCACCCCATTCAACATGCATGGGCGCACACACACAGGTGACACACACTGGCACACATATACAGGTGACACACACAAAAGTGACACACTGACACACACAGGTGACACACACTGACACAAACATACAGGTGACACACATACAGGTGACACACACTGACACACACAGGTGACATACATGAGTACACACACACATGGATTACAGAGATTACATGCACATACATGAGCACACAAAGAGAACACACAGGTTACACGTTGACATGAGCATACATATATGGGATGCATGGATTACACATGCTGGCATACATGAGCACACAGATGGCACACAAATCACACATGCTGACACACATTAGCACACAGATGACACACAGATTACACATGCTGACACACATGAGCACACAGATGACACACAGATTTCACATGCTGACATACATAAGCACACAGCACACAGATTATACATGCTGACACACATGAGCACACAAATGACACAGGCTGAAATACATGAGCACACAGATGACACATGCTGACACACATGAGCACACAGATGGCACACAGATTACACATGCTGCATTCATGAGCACACAGATGACACATGCTGACACACATGAGCACACCGATGGCACACAGATGACACATGCTGACACACATTAGCACACAGATGACACACAGATTACACATGCTGCATACATGAGCACACAGATTACACATGCTGACACACATGAGCACACAGATGGCA
>PVKS010011261.1:0-57233 GCA_004027875.1 Aplodontia rufa
GGGACAAAGACTCCCTGTTCGCTCGTAGGTCTCAATTCCCCAAAACCAATGCTGAGATTAGAACTGGTGATTCACAGTGCTATTTCCCAAAACGCACCTCAAAAAAATGGTGAGAAGCCGGAGATATCCTGATCAGTCACGGGGGTGCAGTGGAAGCCTTTTGTCTTCAGATCGCCATCTTGAAGCTCCAATCGTGGGAAGGTTTTAAATGGTAACTTCAATTTCTTTCATAGAAAAGCTATTCAGATTTTGTATTCCTTCTGGGTTGACTTTAGAAAGTTATGTTTCTCAAAACATTTGTACATTTCACTTAAGTTGTCAAATTTAGCTGGGCATGGTTGTGCATGCCTTAATCCCAGCTACTTTGGAAGCTGAGGTAGGAGGATCACAGGTTTGAGGCCAGCATCGGCAATTTCTCAAGGCATTGTCTCCAAAAACTAAAAGGTGGGGCTGGAGCGGTGGCTCAGCGGTTTCGGCGCTTGCCTGGCAAGCACGAGGACCTGGGTTCAAACGGAACAACTAAAGCCATGTGAAAAACTAAATAAAGTTGTTTCTCTCTTTCTCTGTCTCTCTCACTGTCCCTCTCTCTTTAAAAAAATAAAATAAATAAAAGGTACTGAGCTGTAGTTCAGCGGTAAAGCATCCTTGAGTTCAATTTTCAGTATTGCAAAAAAAAAATGTCAAATATATTAACATAATATTGTTTTACATATTTTACTGTTTGTAGGATGGTACAGCAAAGTCTCTGCTTTTATTCTTAATATCGATAATCTGTAGTTTCTTTGTCTCTGTTTCTTTAATGAGTCTTTCTAAAGATTTATCATTACCATTAAATCTACAATGGATAAAGTGGTAGAAAACTTCAGGAGAGATTTGGAAACTCTGAAAAAGAACTAGATGAAAATATAACCTCTGGGGGGAAAATGAGAGCATAGGATTTGCATCAGATTGGACACAACAGAAGAAAGAATCAATTTGGAGACAAATCATTTCAAATAATTCAAACTAAAGCACATAGGAAAAATATTGAAAAAAACAAACAGAATTTCAATGACTTGGTGGAAATAACCAATATATCAAGTCTTTGAAGCTCTATTTGTTTTTTTTTCAATATTTTTTCCTATATGAAGATGGAATCTTGAAAAGTGAGGAAAGAGAGAATTGGTCATCAAAAATATTTTAAAAATATTGACCACCAAATTTGACCAAAACCTCAGCCATATATCAAGGAAGTACAATAAATCCAAAACAGGATTACAAAAGACTATCATCATCTAAGCAGGTAATTATCAAATTGCTGAAAATGAAAGATATAGAAAAAAATCTGAGTTGCTGCCAAAGAAAAAAAGATATTTTACATTCAGGAGAAAATTAATAAGAGCAATGACTGACTTCATATTAGAAATAGTAGAAGCTAGAAAGTAATGAAATGGTGTCTTAAAAGTGCTTCAACAAAATAATTGTCAACCTAGAATTCTACATCAAGTGAACATATATTTCAAAAAATGAAGGTGAAATAGTGACATTTTCAAAAAAAATTAAAACTAAAAAATTTGTCATCACAAGAGATTTCAAAGGTAGTTCTTCAGGCTGAAATTCCTTTTCAGTTGTCTAAAGCCAACAACAGGGTCTAGCATCTACTGTGAGGTTAAAAAAGAAATAATGCATTATGAGAATTAAAAGAGGCTATGCATTTAAATTGCTCAACACAATTCTTAAAACATAGTCAATGCTAAATTTATATTAATATGATGATCATCAGCATTAATTTAACAAAAACCTTGTGAGTACTTGCTATGTGCTTGGCACTGTTCTAGGTACTTTGTGTTCACCATTGAACTGTAATGTTATGAAGTGTGTCCAGGTAGGCTCCACTGAAAAGGTATTTGAGTAAGGACCTGATCTAAATAAGGGAGTTGTTCATACAAATATCTGGGGAAAAGTATTTAGGCCAGAGTAAACAGCCAATGCAACCAAGTACCAGAGGACAGGAACAGAAGGTGAAGGGTATGAAACAAGGAAGAATGTGGTCTGAATGCTTGTGTCCCCCAAATTCATAGATTGAAAGACATCCCAATGTGATAGTATTAGAAGTTAGACCTTTGAAAGTTGGCTAGCTCATGAGGGCTCTGGTCTCATGAGTGGGATTCATGTCCTTATAGAAGAGGTCGGAGTGAGCTTGTAACTCCTGTTGTATTTTTATCATACCCTTACATATAGAAGGCACTTTCTATGAGAAACAGCCCTCACCAGATAATGCATCCACTGGCACCTTGGTCTTGGACTTCCCACCTTCCAGAACTATGAACAATAAATTCTTTTGTAAATTACTTGGTCTAAGATATGTTGTTACCGTAACTTGAATGGACCAAGACAGAGTGGTAAGAAATTAGGTCATTGTCAATCCAAATGTTCCTGCTGTGTACCTAGATATCGGACATATGTTGTTCTTTGGAATTCTTTTCCCAGGTCCGTTGAATGAGTAATTGTTTCTTCAATACACTGGAAATCATGGCACAAGGACTAATATTTTACTCATTTTGCACCATTATTATCCTTACACACACTATATGTAAACCTAATAGTGTTTGTTGAAGAAATAAATGAATAAACACATGGGCCTGCTTCCATTCTTTTGTTTTTGCACACAAAAAAGGTGGTAGCTACTCCTCAGTTTGCCTACTTCCTCAGTTCATCTAGACCGTAAGCTGGGTGAAGGCAGAGCTTTGCGCAGTCTTGTTCAATGATACTTTCTTGTGGTCTAGTGTGGTGCTTCGCATATGGATGCACCCAATAGATACGGGCTGGATGAATGATTGAAGTCATAATTTTCCTGCCAATGAATCATGCTTATATGTAACTGATGATATGTATGTATGTAACTTCAAAAAGTTAATTTTGTAATTTAGGATAAACTAAGGATACATTAGCAGGATCATGGCTCCATTCTGTTCACGTCCCCAGACATTTACTATTGTTGTATCTATACTGCCACACCCTTAATCTTCGGTTCTCTGTGACAACATGTGGATTAGCAACTATGAAATCCTGTCCCTACATTGGATTTCTGACAACCAGGGCATTAAAATACAAATGTAGTCCTCCTTTCAGCATGGTACTTTCCTTATTAGGGTGGAGATGTGTTTATTGCCACACATAACAGACCTTTGCCCCGAGAAACGGCTTTAGTGCCCAGAGTCCATTGATTTCCTTACTTTGTGTATTGCTTGTTGTAATTTCCAAGATGGCATATTTACGAACACTGGGTATTACATTGGAAATTGTATTTTTCATCTATATTACATTGCTTGAGAACATTGTCATAAATTCTAAATTTGTGCATCTAAAACACATTACAAATAAGATGTATGCTATTTGAATTCAATTTAATATATAGTGCACTGGCAATGAATTAGCCAGTAGCACATTGTAAAGTTTTTTGGGGGTAATTCACCCTTAAGATCAATAGCAGAAAAGGAAGGCACCTCCCAGTCCAATTTAATAGCATAGCAATGATTTAAAAGTAACCTTGACAGTCCTTCCAGAGTAAATAATTACCATTTCTATCATTGCTTAAGATAGCTTGTTAGGTACAAAATATGTGGGTACTTAGACATCATGAATTACTTATTGTTGGAGACCTTCTGTGGGGGAGAGGATAATTTCTTAAGCCAAAAGGTAGAGAAGACAAAAAGAGGTGTTTAATTCTGAAGATGCTGCTAATAATTCACATACACACACACACACAAAAAAAACAAAATACTTCAGCTATAGACTGTGGAAAAGTTGTGACCACAAAATAATTATATTTCTGGAATAAAGCAGGGTTAATGAATCACATATGTAGAAGTCCTATGGGTCTTGAAAAAGCACATTAGAGGCTGAGCTTATTTGTGAGATGGAGAAGAGCCCTAAAGACCTTGTTTCTAGACCAGAAGGCAAAAAGTTCTCCATTTGCTCAATCTTGTCAGAAGGCATGAAATTCATGTATTCTGTCACTCCAACTCCCCCCCCCGAGTGCCTTGTGCTTTCTAGACAAGTACTCTACCATTGAGGTACACCCCCAGTCTGATTCTAGTGACTTTTGACATGTTTGAAAAAGTTTGCCATTGAACCAGTTTATGTCACTCTAGTCCTTATTGTTGTTTTTCGTGCATTTCAGCCCTTTTAAAGACATTCTTGTTCTTCTTTCCTTTCTACGTCTCCTTCCCTTTTATCTGCATGCTTAAAATGTGTGGATGTTTCCTTTCTTGCTCATATTCTGTACTTGGGATGCTTCATTCCTCCTCTGGTTCTGAATGAGTCTTTAGTGGTGATTTTCAAAGCCATAGTAAAGTTCTGATTTCTCTCATGAATAAAGATGAATTTCTAACTGCCTGCCAGAAAGGCCACATCAGTGTTGGCTTGCTTCTTGTAATTTAGGTTTGTCATGCTCCTCCTCAAATCACTTCCTCCTTTTGTGCTTTATTTTCTACTTGTGGGCATCACCATCCTATGCAGCATTTCATCTTCACTAGTATCTCAAAATAACTTTCTCCAATGTCTTTTTTCCCATATCCCATATTTATTCCATTTATTCCCATATTTATTTCATTTATTTAGCCACTACTGGAGGGAATTAAGCATAGAAATGATGTGATCTGACTTAAAAAAAACCCACACTGGATGCTTTGTGGAAAATAGGCTTAAAGGTAGAGGCAAGGTGACCATTAGGATACTGCTTCAATAGCTTAGGCAGAAAATGTTGGTGGCTTGAACTATTGTGGTTGCAGTAGATAATGATTGGAGAAGAGTTAATTTTGCAGGTCAAGCTGAATGGATTTCTTCACATTTATCTTATACTCTACACATAGAGAAAAATAAAGTTAGCGGTCCCTAGTCATACCTCTTCCATTTTCAGGTCAGCCTTTTTGCCTGCCTGCCTGCCTCCCTTCCTTCCTTCCTTCCTTCCTCAGTTTCTAAATATGACAGATTATATGTTATACTTTTTTATTTTGTGCCTGGTTTATTTTACTTAACATGAGGTCTTACAGTTCCATTCTTCCTGTGAATGACAGGATTTAATTCTTCTTTATAGTTAAGTAATACTCAATTGTATAGATATACCATATTTTCTTTATCCATTTGTTTTCTGACAGGTACTTAGACTGACTGCATGTTTTGGCTGCGTGATAGTACCACAATAAACATGAGTGTACATGTCTCTTTTGTATGCTGACTTTGTGTCCTTTGGCTGTATACCCAGGAGAGGGTATATATGGTGGTTCTATTGTTAGTTTTTTGAGGAGCTTCCATAGTGTTTTCCATAGTGGCTGTATTAATGTATATTCCCACCAATAGCAAATAAGAATTCCTTTATCTCCATGTCCTTGCTAGCATTTGCTATTTATTTTTTGGATAATAGCCATTCTCCTTGGAATGAGATGACATTTCATAGTAGTTATGATTTGTATTTCCCTGATGGATAATGATACTGAACATTTTCATGTATATATTGGCCTTTTACATTTCTTCTTTTGAGAGGTGTCTATTCAGGTCATTTGCTCATTTTAAAATCGGACTGAATTTTTTTTCTAAAGTTTTTTTTGTATTCTCGATATTAATGCTCTGTGAGACAAAAAAAAATATATATATATATATATATATATATAGAGAGAGAGATAGATAGATACTGGGGATTGAACCCAGGTGTGTTTAGCCACTGAGCCATAGCCCCAACTCTTTTTTTTTTTTAAATTTTGAGACAGAGTCTTTCTAAGTTGCTTAGTACCTTGCTAAGTTTCTGAGGCTAGTCTTGAACTTGTGATCCTCCTACCTCAGCAATCCCAAATTGCTGGGATTATAGGCATGCACTATCACACCTGGTTCTGGCAAAAATTTTCTCCTATTCTCTAGACTGTGTTCTTCACTCTGTTGCTCATTTCTTTTGTTGTGCAGAGAAGCTTTTTAACTTAATTTAATGGTCAATTCTTATTTTGTTTCTTTTATTTTTGGTGTCTTATCCAGAAACTCATTATCTGTACTAATATCTGGAAGTGTTTCTCCTGCTTTTGTCTAGTAGTTTCAGATTTTGCATTAAGATCTTTGATCCATTTTGAGTTAATTTTTGAACAGATGAGAGATAAGGGTTGATTCAGTATTTCCCAGCCATTTGTTGAAGAAGCTGTCTTTTCTCCAATGTGTATTTTTGGCACCTGTGTCAAGAATCAGTTGATTGTAGATGTGTGTGTCCATTTTTTTTCTTTTTGGAAGAGAAAGAGGAGTAGCATTTATTTAAGGAAGGAGAGCAGAGACACTGCAAGGTAGAAGGGTACCTGGAAGCAGGACAGTGTCTGATGAATGTTAAGCCAGGGGTTATATTGGTTTGGGTATGAACCTTGATTAAGATTCATGTAAAGCAGGCATTAAGTAAAGCACCAACATCATTGGTTAAACTCTGTGTAAAACAGGCATTGAAACTAAATACCAAAACCACTGGTTAAAATCTGTGCAAACCAGGTAGCAACTCTTTCCTAGTTCCCATCTGTGTCCACCCCCACTTCTTAGTTTTCCCACCTCTAGGAGAAAGGAGTTGCTTGCACAGGTGAGCCTCATGGTCATTTGCATATGAAGGCCCTGAACAAACCTGTTAATGGCTCTTTACTGGCTAGCTTCTAGGTGTGGTTGAATGGGGCCCATGGTCCTGACTACCTAGCCATTTTACTACTTCTCCTAATATGTATCATTCCCCACTCTGAAGAAGTATCCGTAACTGCTGTTAGCGAAAAGGCGATAGGAGATGACCATTCTGACTCCTTCCAGCTGAAAAAAGGAGTGTTGAAATTGGATGACAGGGACCTTTCCTAAGAAGCCTATCTAAAAGGGTCCCAATGGAAGCAGGGCTTGGTTGTGAATTTCGTGTGTAATGGCATCTTGCTAGTCAGGGCAGCTCAGACATTCATGGTGGCAGGTGGCAGGTGACTGGACAATGCATTTGTCAGACAGGGAACATGTTAAGAGGATAAACAAGACAGCAAAGTATTAGTTTTATAAACTGTTAGCACAAAAGCAATCAGCATTAGCCATTCCCTGAAAAATATGAAGACAGTGACTTTAAATCTTGAGTGGGGGCCATTTATGACTTTAGAAAGATTAGCAAAATTGTTAGAAATTTAGTATTTAACTTTTAAAATGCTTAGGTATTCTTGAATTGCAGTCCCATGTGATTCTGTAAAAGAGTTTAGTCTTTAGTGTTAACCTCTCTTGGAGAAATATTTCCTTTGACTGTGTAACCTCACAGTTTCATTTATCTTTGAGAGAACTAATAAACATACACTTCAAGTAATGTTTAAAAAGAGCCACTGTGTCTCCTACTAAATGTCCACGTAGGTTATATTCTCTTACCAGGTGTTGAAGACCAACTCAATCAAAATTGATCTTGTTCCAATCTATTGCTACAAACAGCTGAGATTTGTCAGGTTCATTCTTGGGGAACTTGTGAAAAACTTCTTGGCTCTTCTACCAGTTGTGTCATCTGCCAGGATAGATCAGGATCTTGCTGACCACATGTGGCTTTGCTTGGAAGCATCTGGGACATTGCCCTTGAATGATCATCCTCTTTGTAGAATGTTCCCTGATTAGCTTTCTGTTATCTAGTGTCACTTGATCCCTCTGATTGGGAGGTCATGTTACGCAAAATTGCCAAGCCTGTAGAGAAGTTCCATTGTCCCCTGAGTTTTGAGTGACCACACAGGGTAAGGGTCAAAATTTTGACTGTTTTCCTTAACCCTTTAACTATCTTAACTTTGGTCTTCTTGGTTTGGTATTAAACATCCAGCAGGCCAGTCACCAGTCTTAAAGTGGGAATACTGGGTTTTAACTTTAATATCTATATAGTTTTATAGTAACCCCTATTGTTTATTAAGTAGAAGTCAGCATTAGATCTTATCTGTCCTGTAGGTGATGGTATGTCTTAACTCAGGTTTTCCTGTTAGAAGTAGTACTTCTGGAAAACATTAACTGGCAACAGTTACAGGAAAATACAAAATGAAATTACCATAAAGACTAATGTATAAATGCAGCTCATTAATGATAAAGTATCTATGCATTCAAAGCAAACAAATGTAAGTAAAGTTTAAAATGAACAATGTTTAAAAGACAGGACTTGGTTAATTTGCCTGCCTTGAACTTTTTATAACACATAGACAAAAGCTTGAAAATTTAGTTTCAGATATACATGTATCTATATTCACATGTCTAGAAGTCAACAGTGATATCAGTTGCTTATTTAACCAGTTTTAGAACTATCATTTAAGAATTTAAAACAGGTACAGTTTCCCTAATAACTTAACAGACATAAGCATGCCAATGTTTAAAGAAACCCTGTTAAATAATTAGATTTTGTCCTATCAGTACATCTTTCTCAGTTGCTGATTCCTAGACTTACATTTGGAAACAATCTTTATGAAACTTCCAATTTTTTCCCCAGTTACTCTTCTTAAGGTAAAATATTTTGTTTCACAGTACTTAAGTCAAAATAGTTGAAACTTTTGTATGCTTTGTATACTTGCTACACCTGTTAAAATTTTACACTTGTTAGAATTATACCTGTTAGAATTTTAACTCTTAACAATTTTGCTTTTAGTGAAGATCCAGAAAAAAAATGTTTCCCATTTACCAACAGCTTATAATACATTTAATAGACTCAGATATGTATTGCCCTATATAATTCAAGAAGCCAAAGCACCTGAACTCAAAGTTAGCAATGATGCTGGTTTGGTGAAAGTTGGTTTTGTGTCCCACGGAGACGAAGAATGAAACTGAGGGACACCGAGGAAAGCATAGTAGACAGACTTTATTTTAAGACAATAATAGAAGCAAAGCATAGGGAAGAGAGCAGACTCCCCCAGAGAGAGAGAAGGGGCAGAGCCAGAGGCAGTTAGATTTGCCCTTTTTACAGGATGTTCACCCTTCAATTGATTCTTTCTTGACAAATTCATTGTTGGTGTTTAAAAAAAGCTACTGATTGTTGTATTTTGATGTTGAATCATGCTACATCACTGATTTTTTTGATTAGTTCTAATAGTCTTTTGGTGCTGTCCTTGCATTTTTCAATGCCTACTATGGCATCTTCAAACAGGGATAACTTAATTTTCATTTTTCCTATTTGTATACCTTTTATTTCTTTCACTTGCCTAATTGCTTGGCTAAAACTTCTAGTACTACATGGAATAAGAGCAGTGAAAGTAGATACCATTGTCTTATTCCTGATCTTAGAGGAAATGCTTTCAGTTTTTTCCCATTCAGCATGATGTTGGCTGTGGTTCTGTCATCTATAGCTTATGTTATATTAAGGTATAATCCTTTTTTATCTAATTTGTTCAGGGCTTTTATCATGAAGTGATGTTGAATTTTATCAAGTTATTTTTCTGCATCTGTTTAGATGATCACGTGATTTTCATCCTTGATTCCATGTACATGCTATATTACATTTATTGATTTGTGTATGTTAAATCATCCTTGTACTCTTGGAGTGAAAACACCTTGATCATGGTTTATGGTCTTTTTAGTGTGTTGTTGAATTTGATTTATGAATGTTTTGTTGAGTTTTGCATTTATGTTCATTAGGGTTATTGGTCTACAGGTTTTGTGTGTGTGTGTGTGTGTGTGTGTGTGGTGTGTCCTTGTTTGGTTTGGTGTCACAGTAATGCTGGCCTCATAAAATGATAGGAAGTGTTCCCTCTGTTTTACTTCTATGGAATAGTTTGAGAAACATTCATGTTGGTTCTTTGAAAATTTGGTAAAATTCGTTGGTGAAGCCATTCAGTCCTTAGTTACTGTTTTTTTGGGAGACGTTTTGTTATGAATTCAACCTCATTCCTTATTACTGATCTGTCAAGTTTTCTTTATCTTCTTGGCTCCATTTTGGTTGATCACATGAGTCCAGAAATTTGTCCATTTCTTCTAGATTTTCCAATACTTTAGCATATAGTTTTTCAAAATAATCCCTAATAATCATTTGAATTTCTTTATTTAATTGTAATGTCTCTGTCTCCTTTTTCATCTCTAATTTTAATTATTTGAGTCTTTTCTCTCTTTTTGGTTAGTCTACCAGAAGGCTTATCAATTTTGTTTATCTTTGCAAGCAACCAACTCTGTACCATTGATTCTTTGTATTTTTTTAGACTCTATTTCATCTATTTCTTCCTTGATTTTTCTTATTTCTTTTCTTCTACTAATTTTGTTTGTTTTACTTTTCTAAGACCTCAACATGCATCATTAGGTTGTTTTAAATTAGTCTTTATTTCTTTCTTTTTCTTTCATGTAGACCTTCATTGCTACAAAATTCTCTCTTATTGCTGTTTTTGCTGTATCCCACAGTTTTTGGTTTGTTGTGTTTCTATTTTTCATTTATTTCAAGGAATTTCCCTTCTGGTTTCCTCAGTGATCTACCATTCATTAAAATGTATGATTAAGTTTCCCTGTTTTCATAAAATTTGTATAGGTCTCTTGCTATTGATTTCTGGTTTTGTGTTCAGAAAAGAAACAGTATATAATTTCAATTTTTTTGTGCTAGTTGTATTTTGAGGTCAAATACATGGTGTGTTAATCAAATTTCATCACTGTGATCAAGATATCTGACAAGAACAACTTAGAGGAGGAAAAGTTTATTTTGGCTCGTGGTTTCAGAGATTCATTCTATCATTGGCTGACTCTTGCTGTGGGCCTCAGATGAGGCAGACCATCATGTAGAAGGGTGTGAGGAAGGAAAGTTTCTCAACTCATGGAGAGGAACCAAGGATAAGATATATAGTCTCTAAGCACATCCTCCCAGTGACCTGTTCTCCTCTGAAATCTCATGAACGCAGTCTTTATTGTACACCTTTCTATCATTGGCATTCTGTACTTCTGAGATCCCACCAGAATTGTATATTGAACAGTGCTTACAAGACTCTAATTCTCTTGCTTGTATCTCCAAAAATTTCCATCTTCCTCCTACAAACCAATTCCAATGGCTTCTGAATCACATGATCAGATATATCAAAGCAAGGACTCTACTTTTAGTATCAACTTCTTATGTTGGTCAGCTTTTCATCACTGTGATCAAAATACCTGACAAGAATATCTTAGAGGAGGAGAAGTTTATTTTGACTCATGGTTTCAGGGTTCAGCCCCTGGTCAGATGACTCCATAGCTCTGGGCCAGAAGTGAGGCAGAACTTCATGATGGAAGGTATAGCAGAGGAAAACTGCTCAGTTTACGACAGCCAAGAGCAGAGAGAGATTGAATGCAAGAAGCCAGGGATAATATTATCCCTAAGAACATGCCCTAGTGATCTACTTCCTCCAGCCATGCCCTTTCTGCCTATAGTTACCACCCATTTATCCATTCAAATGCTTAATCCATTAAATGAATTAATCCATCGATTAGATTATACCTCTCATAATCTAACTATTTCACTCCTGACCATCCCTGCATTGTCTATCATGTTAGACTATTATCAGTTATCTATCACATTAGCTTGTTGGAGGACACCTCATATACAAAGCATAATCGATGATCTATTCCAGAGAAAGCTCCACATGCTAATGAAAAGTGTATCATGAGCATTCTGCTGCAACATTCTGTAAATGTCTATTAAATCCATGTGATGTATAGTGTAGTTTAAGTCTGAAGTTTGTTGAAATTTTGTCCAGGTGATGTATCCATTTGGGGGAGTGGGGTATTGAAATTCTCAACTATGATTGTATTGAAACTTCTTTCTCCTTTTAGGTCTAATGGTGTTAGTTTTACAAAACTGGATACTCCAATTTTTAGGTGCACATAGATTTAGTCATTATATCTTTTTCACGAATTGTTCCCTTGATCATTATGGTGAACTTTTTTGTATCTTCTTACTATTTCTGTCTTGAAGTATATTTTGTTAGATCCAAATATTGCTACTTCTTATTGCCTTATGGTTCCATTTTCTTGAAATTTCACTTTCAACATGGATGTGGGTGTCCTTACTAGTGAGGTGAGTTTCTTGTAGGTAGCCTAGCCTATTTTGGGGTCCTGTTTTTTAATCCAGCCATTTTAACAGGAGAATTAAGATCATTTACATTCAGAGTTATTAATGAAAGGTATGGACTTATACCTTTTGTTGATTTTCTTCTTTTTATTTTCAATATTCTTTGCTGTTCCTCTCATTCATATTTGTGTTTTGATAGTTTTATACTGATATTGTCTGGTTATTTTCTACTTCTAATTTATTGGTCTATTCTTTTAATAGAATTTATATTTTCATATGCTATCATGATGGTAGTTATCTTTCTTCCACTTCTGGGTGTAGGACTAGAGGGAGTCTTGGGACGGAGGAGTGAATGAAGTACAAGGGAAGAGGGGAAGTTGCTTACCAAAAATGTGTTTTCAACTGAAGTCTTTTCCACTTGGATCCCTCAGGGTGCTCTGGAATGTGAATCAAAGCACAAAATTAGTCTTACATTGAAGCAAAGGGCTGGATCTCTGTATTCTCATGTCAGTTAGCTGTGAGTTTTGATTGAGCTGCCCCCAGTTGTAGATGTGTAACCTATTGGGCCAGGGAGTTCCCATTTGGTCAAGAGTAATTTTTGGAAGGCAGGAGCAACAGGAGAATGATCTATCAACTTGAAACAAAAGGAATCTGAGAGGTTTACCAATGCCACTCATAATAGGGGTCAGGGATTTTATTATGAGGTGGGGGATACTTCAGTATATTTCTTATGAATGGTAATGACCTAGTTGAGGAGGTCAAATTGATAATTCATGAGCAAGAGAGCAACCAATCTCAGCTTTGCAATCCAGCCTTTAAAATGTAACAAAAAATCTATATCCAGCATAAGATACTCTAAAAATTATCATTATAATAAAGCTAAAATGTTTGAGAGATTAAAGAAACAAGCTAAAAAACATTGCTGAACATGAAAATTTTAGAGGTAAAAATATGCCATTTAGTAATTCTCTTTCCTTGTCTAACTTGGCTTACTTTTCTCTGTATGTTTTTTCATTTGCAAAGTGGAATATTATTAATAGTACAATCAAGATTTTTTTATGATAAAGACAATATACAAAAAAATACCCCAAAAATGCCTGGCTGTTTTCCTCCTCTCCCTTATTGTCTCAATCAATTTCTATCATGTGCCTCTTGTACTTTTTTCTTCATTAGTTTTGAAAGACTTGTCATTCGTGTACATTCTACCTTATAAAAAGGTTATCTGTATTTTTGGATATGTTTCCTCTCATGAAATACCCACACACCACCTTGTTCTCATTCTCCTGAGTCTTTCTCCTCCTCATTCAAAATGCTCATTAACATTTTTCTGATTCTCCCCTATCTACTTTTAGAGTTACTTGGTTTCTGCCCTTTTATTTACTCCATTTCTTGTATTTAATGTACTTTCTGTAATACACTCATTCATTAACTAGTATTAGGTATTCAGCTACCATATCAATATATCCTATTGTTCTCTTATTTCTTTAAATGTTCTATCACCTATAATGTACATGCACAGACTTGCAGAAGCTGCATCTGCCATTATATCCTCAGTGGCTGTGCAATGCATGTTCTGTTGTGTGACCCATTTGGAAACATTTGGTACTGAACACTTTGACAAGTGCTTTCACCTATGCTCCTGAGCTATACCTGGACTGTTGGCTACTACCTACCTTTGGGTAATTCTATTCTAGTTGCAAACTTTTCATTGGAATAGAATGTTAGAAATAGCTAATCTAAATGTTTTTTTAAAACAAATTTTAAAAAAATTCAAATTTTAGCACACAGAATATCCACAAATTAGTATCCATAAGCTTATTAAAATTATAATTCAATAGCTAGCTACACTAGCTATTATTATCAGTAATAATAAAAACAGGGTGGAGAGAGTATTTTTCTCCTTTTGAGTGATTTCAGAAGGTAGTAAAGAGATTATGTTGACAATAGTCCAGTGGACACATAAATAGGTGGATCCTCTCTTTGTTGGTCAACTATCCTAAATTCAGATGTGGAATTAAACTAGACAAAGCATTTTTAGAATCCCTGGTGGCTTTGGCTGTGAACCTGGGGTAGAACTTGTGATGCAGCAACTAGACACTGCTGGACTGGCTCCCATGACTATGCCTCTGCCTTCAGGAAGCTGGCTCAGGCCTGAGACCAACTTAAGCCAGGACTGCATACAAGAACTTATTTCCATAAAGTCCTACAACAGCTGCTGATCCATCCTTTGTGGTGGCGAAGGAATAGGTGAGAAAGAAAAGCAGTCCTACAGCAAATTTACCTGGTGGAGTGTGAGAGGAGTGAGAGGGGAGAGAGGGAGAGAAAGAGAGAAAGAGAGAGTGGGAGAGGGAGGGAGAGAGAGAGAGAGGGCGGAGGGAGAGAGATTGACTGAGGTGGAGTAATGATCACAGCTAGCATTTATATTTTTTGAGAGCTTACTATGTGTTAAGCCCTGTTCTCAGTGCTTTATGTATTAACTCTTTTAATCCTTGAATCATACTTTAATCTTTTCTGATCAATTTTTCTGTTTTGGATTAATCCTTTAGTCCTGTGAGGTGAAGTATTATATTAACTGTATTCTGCATAGGAGGAAACCGAGGTACAGAATGATCAAATGAATTGCTCAAGGTCATCCAACAAATCAGTGTCAAAGAACATAAATGATCGTAAAACAGCCTCCTACTCTTGGGGTGGGGGAGGGGGGAGAAATGGAGAGGAACCATAACACTCCTTCTGAATCTGCTGTCCAGCAGAGATGCATCAGAGTCTGGGGAGGGACAGCCACCTTGATAGAATATAGTTTGTAAGCAAATGAAGAGAAGAATGAAGCTCAGTTCAACAAGTCCTGTTTGACCATTTCCTGTGAGCAACGGAAGGGACTGGACTAGACATGGGGAGTATGAAGAGAGATAAGCTCTGTTTGCCACAGGAAAAAGCTGGTGGGAGAGAAGCATGCGTGAAGAGGTCACCTCCCCTAACAGCAGTAGGTCGCGTAACTGGAGCATGGGGGTAGAGAAGTCTACCTGGGGATTCAGGGAAGGTTTCCGGTAAATAATTTTGATTGAGTTGAGTGCTAAAACGTGAGTAAAGGTCATTTGCACAAAGAAGGCCGTTCAAGGTGGAAGAAGCAGAAGGAAAACAAAGCTACACTCCAGAGTCATGTCTGTTGGGATGGTCTACATTCAGTTTTACTAACATTTTAAAGGAGAAGGCTCGATGATGGGCGAGGAGGCTGGAGAAATCAGTGATGCTCACATCTTAGAGGTTTTTATATGCTGGGCTTATGAGTTAGATCTTGGGCATGTCATAGAGATGCTAAGATGTGTGCTAAAGCTGTGATCAAAGGAGCTGGAAGACTGGGAATGGAAATCAGTGCAATAGAAACCTGAGCAGATCCATGTATATCATCTGTAGAAATAGAGGTTATATTAAAGGTGATATTTCAAATCCATGGGATAAAGCATAAATTATGCAATGAATTGTTAGAAAAAATTAGTCCATTTTTCCATTTTTTTAAATCAAAAGCTATTATCTTATAACATCCATAAAAGCAAACTTCAGATGAGTAAAGCTTAGGAAAAACTTAAAAGTATTCAGAGACTATATTGGAGCATATGACATTGGAGGTGGAAAAGGCCTCTTTAAATAAGATGTAAGTAAGTACCAGAAGCCATAAAAGAAAATGATCAACAGATAAAACCTCATGCAAATTAAAAATCATCTGTGAACAATAAAAGTCATTATAAAGTTAACAGACGGGTAACATGCTAAGTAAACTGCAGCATATTTAATGGATGACTGATTATTGTGTAGAATATATAGAGAGATTCTATAAATTATTCACAACTATAAATATGAGTGGAGGTTTTAAATGGACAATTTATAGGACAAATCCCCAAAGCCAATAAACACATGAAAAGATGCTCATCAACAATAAATTAGGTACTTGTGAAGAAAATATAAACAATAGAGAATTTTGTTTGGAATAATGAGAAATTGTAACTTTCATATGTAGTTGTTAGTAGTATAAATTAATCTGGCCTTTCTGGAAGGTAATTGAGGGTTGATCTATTCAAATAAATAATGTACTCTGGTGAACATCCATAGCAACCATCTGTGATTTCTGTTTGGGAGTCAAAGCACTTCCAGGTGGGCTGGCTCCATCCACAGCTGCAGAGGGTATGACTGAAGCCAGTGAGGCCAGTCTCTTTTCTGGACCCAAGGACTGATGTTGCAGGAGTGGACATATGACATAGCTAATCAAATCGGAGAGAATCTCAGAACTCTTGTTTAGAATAAGGGTCAAAGCACTCTCTCTGTTTCTGCTGGATGCTCCAGAAGCTGTTGGCAGCTACCCGAGATTAGTAGAATGCGTTGTCCTTAGGAGGAAGTGAATGTAAGAGAAGGCAGATGAGCAAATTGGAAGAAACAGTGCCTATTGGATCAAACCTTTTTAAAGCAAGTTCCCTCCCCAATTTTGCATCAAATCACTCTAATTTCCCTATTTTCTTACATTGGTCTATATTGAATTTTCTATTACCTGCAGCCCAAAGATTCCTAACTGATATGTGAACATATATGCTTTCACCAGATAATTTGATGTTTATGAATCTAGCATAAGGCAAAATTTGGATATGTGCACAAGAATGTTTATTGCCGCATTGTTTGCAATGAATGAAAAACTGGAAATAACCTAAATATCTATTAAGTGAATTATCATCAATCTATATATAAAACACCATACATCTATTAAGCAGAATCAGACTTTTACTTACTTTTAATATGCATATATTATATATATACATAGGTATACATGTATGAATTTAAATAGTAACTGAATAGATGCTCACAAATTTGACATTAGCTATCTTTAGGGAGAAGAATAAGGCTTGATTGTGAAGGGACTTTTTCATTCTTTATTCTACATATTCTGTATTGTATATTGCCCAAATAATAAGTTAATATTACTTGAGTAATTATAAACATATTTTCTTTCAAAAATATAATACTGTAGAGTATTATAAAATATTATAAAAGATATTATGCTTTTACTCTGTTGGCTAGTCTGTATAATGACCCTCCATAGGTTCTTTAAAAATAAAATTCCTTACTTCAGTGAGTCTGAATTAGTGGAGTGCACCCTGAGCCACATGGCCTGAAGTTTTTAAAGCACACCTTAAGTGTCTTCTGTGGTGAGTAGGGATTAAGTGGGACAGAGTCAAGTTGGGAGACAAATGAGGAGGCTATTATAACAGTTTGGGTGAAAGATGAGGCTTGACTAGGGTAGCACAAGTGGGACAGTGAGATGATCCAGCTGAGAACATCAAGCATTATCCAGCACATGGTAGACACTCAGTAAATGTCCTCCTTTGTAAAACATTACCACCACCACTACTAGTTCCATTATGAAGGAGTCTAAAACCATTAAAAAATAAAAGGCAGCAAGTAAGAACACAAGATACTTTAGTAAGATGTTAAGTAGACCTAATTAATGTATACATATTCATGTCCACACTAATGTTCTTATGTTTTATATCTGTACACATATTTATGCAAAATTCCATTTCTTGAAAATACAGAACATATTTTATTTTCAAATGCCTAGAAATTCACAGTTGCAGTTATGATAAACCAAAGAAGTGAAAATTGTACTGAAGTCCAGAAAAAATAAAAAATTTATACATCGTACTTTTATAATATATAGGGAAACTAGAATTCTCTCTCTCTTTCTCTCTCTCTCTCTCTCTCATACACACACACACACACACGTACACACAAATACAAAGCAAAGCAACCAAAGGAAAGAAAAAAAGAAAAAACATCCAACAACCAAAGCCTTTATTTCTTAGAAATTAATATCTTATTTCCTAAACAACACTTAGTTCAAAGAAAAAAGGTAATAAAATTATAGGGTGTCTAAAAATAACAATAATGAAAACTTTGTGTGTTAAATTATGAGATATAGCCAAGTGGTATTCAAAGGAGATACGGCCTTAAATACCTATATAAAGTTTAGCGTGAAAGAAAATTGAACTAAGCATTCAAGTCAAGAAATTTAAAAAGAACAATAAAATAAATGAAAAGAAAGTACATGGAGAAGATCATAAAGATACAAGAATAAATTTTGATGAGTTAGAAAATGGACAAATAGCAGGTTAATAAGTACAATCAACATTGTATTCTTTGAAAGAATAATAAATTGGATAAGCTGAAAGCTATTTGAACCAAGCAGAAGAGGAGCAAGTGCTCTATAAAAAATGAGAAATGATTAAGGGGCAAATCATCAGAGCAACAAAGTAACTTAAAAATCAAGTTATTTTGATCAAATCTCCACAAATTAGAAAATTAAAAAACAAGGATGAATTTCTAGAAAATGCAACTTACTTGCATTAAATCTAAAAGACATTACTTCTAGACTGATTTTCATAGAGAAGTTGTTAAAGAGTCCTCCTTCGCAAAAACACCAGGGAAATCTTCCTCACCCTTAAATGGGCAATTCCAATCCATTTAAATTGTGCCAGATCAAAGAAAGACAACTATGACAAGTGTGTCAAATTCTGGCAAATGGTGAACAAAAACAGACTTTGGATCAATCTCCCTTGCAAATATTATGACAAAATCTTAGATTAAATATCCACAAAGAAAGCTCCACAGCATATTGAAATAATGAGAAAGAACGAACAAATGGAATTTATTCAATAAATGTGAAAAGAGGTTCATTGAAGGGAAAAATCCTATGACCATTTTTGTCTATAATGAAAGGACATTTGACAAAATTCCACATCTATTCTTGATAAAAACACTAAAAAATAGGAAATAAAAGAGATCCAAGTATATAAATGACAAGAGTATATACCAAAGGTGGCATTGCAAATCAGAGAGGAATAGTAAATGGTGTTATTGCTGGGGCAATGGTACTTGAGTCTAATAACCTTTATTTAGATTATTTTATGTGTAATTTCTCGGTGTCTCTTTATCTTGTTTCTAGATATATATTTATAGTAAAGTAATCAACAATCTGTGACAATCATGCTCTATCAGGCTAAGGATTTTTTGGCCATTACAAAGATTCCTTCATCTTTGAATATGTGAACTTATTACATGCAACATAAGCAACTCCTACAATCAGTAAGAAAAACAGGAAATCCAATAGAAAAATAGACCAGACACAAATAGGCAAGACCTAAGTAAGCAGTTATAGAAAGGGGGCTATTAATTGTATGAAGAAACATTTATTCTCATGATCAGAGAAATAATGGCTTATATTTATCTGGAAAAACAGGAAGTTGAGAAGACCAAGGGTGGGTAGAAAGTATGAAGAAGCAAGTTTCATGAGGGCAGGGACATTGTCAGTTTGTTCATCTATGAACTTCAGGGTAAGTTTCTGCAGTGTGGATGCAGTCTGTTCACACCTCCCTGCGTCTGTGTGCTTGGATGGTCCCCACCCGAATGATCCTGGGATTGAGCTGTTGACTTGCTCGGGCTGCTGGGATAACAACAAATGTGATTCTATTAGAGATCTGCATTGCTTATACTTTGGGGCTTACCATGTCTTGCTGCTCTTTGGACCTGGTGGCTGCCATGTGAGGAAGCCCAGGCCAGCCTCCTCAGGGGTGAGAGACACCATGGAGCACAGAGGAGATCATTTATTTGCATTTTGTACATCACTGAGCTTAAAGTTGGTAGAAAATAGGCGGAGAGGAAGATACCAAAATAGCTATAGTATTTACTAGGATTTGTGCTGTTTTAAAGCTATGATTTAAAAGTAATAGAAAAAAAAAATCAATGGTAGAGGAATGGGAACAGGGGGAGGGAGGAGAGGATGGAAAGGGAAAATACTGGTGAATGATATTCGCCAAATTACACTGTTCTGTGCATGTATGAATGTGTAGCAACAGATCTCACCATTATGCACATTTATGATGCACTGATAAAATATGGGGGGGATAAGGAACAGGGTACCTCTTATGTTTAATTTCCTACCAATTGTAAGAGCACATTAAACAATGGTGTTTTTAGTCCCAGGTGAGCCAACTACAAATACAGATATCTACCCTTTGCAACCTCTGAAAAATTTCAGACCATTCTATAGATGTGGAATTGCCACTGGCACCCACATATGCAGTTTGTCCATTAGGAACACATAGTTGTTACTGGCTAAGAATCAACCTGTGAAGAGGACAGTTAATAGTCATTCAGATGCGTAGTTCCTGGTGTGCAGTGAGCTGGCTCATTTCAGATCAGTGAAAAGGACTGAGCACTTTGTGCTGGCAGTGATAGTAGCGCTGTGATCTTGGACTTGCCAGCCTCTCAAAGTTTCTCTAAAAATGGGGCTAATAAAACCTGCCTTGACAACTTGCAGCTTTGTTCGGAGAATTTTATAAGAAAATAAAGTGTGATTTGGAGGGAGGCGATGCAGAGTAACGGAGGGGCTGACGTGCGGGGGGTCTTGCTTGATTTGTTTGATATACCTTGTACATAATGGCATATCATGATTCGTTCTACCTTGGGGAATGCACATGGACTTTGATTTTCATTTAATTATCACCTAAGCCATATTGAGTATGTTGGGACAGAGTGAGCCTTTGAAAAAGCTTCTGTTTTTATGCATTGTAACTGTCAGATGCAGCCACGTAGAAACAAACCCTATTATAGAATGTCTTCTAATTTGGTAAGGAGCTTCAGTGATGTAAAGAGGGGCATAATGAATACAGCAACTGGTGAGCAAAATTAAATTTCTTACTCAGGCCTCCGTCTGGCTCTAGTTAACATGCTCATGACCAAAGGGGTTGGTTCTAAGTAGGTCTCTTGTGATTAAGGGAATACTGAAGAATATTTGTTTCATAAAAAGATGACATTATAATAAATGTTCCCAGGATTGTGCTCCCTTTGGGTTGAAATGCTCTGTTCGGCAGAGCCCTTGGAGAGAGTCACTGTTAGATGATGATATATCAAAAGTGAGTTCTTTATTCCTGACTATGAAACTCTGTATTGAGATTGGTATGTTGGTAAAATCAGTTGCTTTGACTCTTCAGGCACTTCTGCTAGAGTTTGCAGGGCTCACACCATCTCTCTCATCTGGAGTAGGAGTCCCCGACACATCCCTGCTGGGTTTCTTTTGGCCTCGGTTTAGCAATCCTGGTAGTAGGCAGCTCCTCGCTTGCAGAAGCAGCTCCTCTGAAAGCATTCTCATTGCCAGTGGTGTAGTAGACGCCCATGCTTGTTCCTGTTCTCCTAAGTCCATCCCCTGGGGCCTGCACGTGGTTCTTTCTCTCCCTGGCTCACACTAGGGTTTACGGAGGAACAGGCATCCCCTGTGAACATTTCACTCCTCTTCCACCAATGCTCTTTCCTCTCTTTTCTGCTCCTCTGAGGACAATCACAAACCACAGTGCTTCCATCCTATTTCTGTTTCCCCTGTGTTCTGCACCCGCTTTCATCTCTCTCCTCAGACAGTGCACAGGGTCACTGCCCAAAGTTGGAAAAAGATGGTGTCCTTAGCCTGGCACTGTAAATAATGTTTCCACTCACCCTTCTTCCTACAAGCTTTTCTAGGTCTTCAGATTTGGCCACTGAATGGATTAGACTGGATATTTACTGAATACATATATGCTGATATTTCTGAAGAAGTGATAAATAATAAGCATTTATACATTTTTCATTATTAAAGCTGATTAGGTACTAGTATGATTCTAAGTGTCCCAAAGGAAGGAGGTCACATTCACTCTTAAAGCTCTAACAGCCATTGGTGAGCAGGATAATTGTATCCTACATACTTTTGCTCACTGTACTGCCTGGCATATAGTAAGTGCTCAATTAATGTTGAGAGAATAAATGAAAAATCATGTAAAGGAAAATTTTGAACAAGTACTTGTATTTATGAGTCAGAGCACTGTCTCACAGAACTTGCACAGAAGAGGTATTTGCTGGGATAATGGGAAAGCTGTAGGACCTGGTTAGCATCTGTCAGGAAGGAAAAGTCTTAATGAGATGAGCTTAGCTTTAGGACATGTGTGTGCTTTGGATACGACTAAGAGAGAATTGATCTGCACACTTCTTCCTTGGGTGTCTGACATTAAAAAGAGGTAAGAAACAATTTGTTAGAAATGGGATAATATGATTTAAAAAATCTGGATGATCAAGTACTACTGGGCAGAGACTGACTATGCTGTATGTTTGTTCCTCTGAAGGAGGACCACACCTCCTGGTCAATGTTAGCCCCTTTGATTCTTTATGTCTTGGACTTTCGATTGTCATCTTGGCATTACTCTACTAAAAGTGTTCTATTTAATAAAACTGGAGTACACAGGACACCAGAGGATTCAGTAGAGTGTGAATACAGCAGGAAATAAATGGAGTATAGAGAAGGAGGGGTGGTATCCTCTAGTTCAGTGGCTGCTCATCTTTTGGATTTCTTCAGTTAGGAAAACAATAGGGTTTCTAACGCTGTATTTTGTCAAGTAATGATATTAAAATCCTGTTCAGACTGATCTTCATTTGTCATTATTTCTCAAAGAATTAGAAATATTTTGGAGCTAAAAAGACATAATTATTTTAACAAAGATTAATTCTATAAACAATGAAGTCAGTTCTATGGAAATAGCACTCCCCCACCCCCACTGTATCGCAGCAAAAGTTTTGGAGACTAGTAATCAAAAGGCAACCAGCCACTCCAGTGCTGAACTGAGGAGCTGAGGGCTCAGTAGGAGAAGAGGGCTGCCCGGCCCTAGATTCTGGGGTTCACAGGACAACACTTGTCGGAGAGTATGGCTGGTCCGCTAGCCCCCAGGCTAATAGGACTTACACATATTTGAAATTTGAATTGTACAGCATTTCTCTTGGCAAATGATGTTCTGATCAGAGATGTCATCACAATGAAGCCACTAAGGGCAGGTAAAGCCAGGTGGAATTGTTGAGCCTAGCGAAGTACTCATGACAACGGCAGTTCAGTTACTAGGATAACTCTGTGGGCCTCTCTGCATGTCTCTCGTTTTTGAACCAAATTTAAATTGCCCCTTTACAAAATATTACATTTTTGGTGTTTTATTTTTTCTGTTTATGAGGAAGACCCAAGATAAGTTGTTTTTATGTTTCAAGTATAGTCTAGATGATCTGATTGTAATGGTCAAGATTCATGGCTACAGAAATGAATCTTATGGAAAAAGAAATCAACTTATGTTAATTCAAGTAGATAAGGAAATTCTAAAAATATTTATTTCTAATAGGTAAAATTATATGTTTGTGATATCTAGTACTATGTTTTGATATATGTACATGTTGTGAAGTGATTAAATCATGCTATTTAATATATGCATTTCCTCATATCACCTTTTTGTGGTGAGAACACTGAAAATATATTATTTTATCAATATTCAAGTGTATAATACATTATTATTAGGTGTAGTTCTCATGTGGTACAATGAAGTTCTTGAACTTATTCCTCCTATTTAATTGAAATTCTGTACCCTTTGATTACCATTTCTTTACTCTCCCCTACCCTCCAGGCTTCTGTTAAGCAGCATTCCACCCTCTGCTTCTGTGAGTTCAACTTCTTGAGGTTCTACATATGAATGAGATAGTGCAGTATTTGTCTTTCTGTGTCTGGATTATTTCACTTAATGTGATTCATTTAAAATTCATCCATTCACCAAGGGTCGAATGACTTCACTCATCTGTGGAGGGTAGTGCTAGACCCTGGCCATTGAGAAAGGAGGTCTAGTATCATGCTTTAAATCTGGATAAGGTGTAATGTCGTACAAACTAAGGCATTTGTAGAGATGTATTGAGAAGTGGGAGGAGGGATAAGGTTGGGCATTTAGGGGGGCTCTTGAAGGTAAATCTAATTTCAGAATTTATTATATATTATATTATTTCATTAAAAAACACTGTGAACATATTAAAAAATAAAATTCATCCATTCATCCAAATGATAGGATTTCCTTCTGTTTAGTGGCTGACTAGTGCTCCAATGTATATGTGTACTGTGTTTTCTTTGTTCTTCATCTGTTTATAAAGAGTTGGGTTGAGTCCATATCTTGGATATGAATATTACTGTGCCAAACATGGGAGTGCAGATTATCATTGAGAGACTTATTTTATAGATATCTACCCCACAATGGGATTGCTGCATTATATGGTAGCATATTTTTAATATTTGAGGTCCTTACATACTATTTTCCACAATGGCTGTGCTAATTTACATTTCCACCAACAGTGTGTGAGGGTTCTCTTTTCTCTACATCCTTGTCAACTCTTGTTAGCGCTTGCTTTTTTGATAATAGCCACTCTAAAAGTCACAAGGTGCTCTCTCATGGTGGTTTTAATTCGCATCTTTCTGATGATTAGAGATGTTGATTAGTGAGCACTTGTTCATATACCTGTTAGGTACTTTTATAACTTTTAAGAAATGTCTATCTAAGTCCTTTGCCTAATTTTCAAAAAGTTTTTGTTTCCCTACTGTTGAATGTGAGTTCCTTATATGTTTTGAATATTTATGCTTTATCTGATATGTGACTTGTAAATATTTTCTTTCATTAATCAGGATATTTTTTGAAGGACATTGGGTAGGGCACAGAAATGATAGGAAGCTTAAAAAGCCAGTCTTAGGGAAAAGCAGGCATGAGAAGGCCAGGTAACCAGGACTGTAATCAAAGTCAAACCCTGACACCCACAGTTTGCTGGGGACTCTGCAGCCACCTGTAGCATGGTGCAGGCTCCCAGGGGTTCTCTGCTGCTGCCTCCCTTGTTCATGTCATTAGATTAAGAATTACAAATCAGGGTAGTCAGATTGGCTGAAGTCAAACACTGTTTAGCATCTGAGCTTAAGCAGGGAGGCATCAAGTTTTAGGAATAGGGAAGGCAAATATTTAGGACTGAGGTTCATAGGCATCCCTGGAACACTGAAAATAGAACCAGGCAGCCAAGAAGGTAAACATCCACACGTGACCCAGAATAAAATCATGCTTATACTTTACGCCCATATCCTTGGCATATAAATCCCTAAGTTCTGTTTGTTTGCAAGGAATCAAGTTCTTTAGCAGAATTTTCAATTCACTTCTCTCTGGAAATCCCCAGGGTGTATGGCTGCTCTTGCCAGAACTTTCTGATTGTTCCTTGCCCTGTAATGCATCGTGTGACTCTGGGTCCTTCCTTTTTTCTTCAAAAGATCATCTCTTCCACAGTGATGGTTGAAATGAGGCTGCAAAATTAAGGAGATTTTATGTGATATTCAAGACTAATCTAAGTGACTCTGATTGACAAAATCTAAATGCACCCCAGCCATGGCGGTTGCATGAATTAAACCACTTCTGAACTGCTGCCTGTGACTGTCCCCAAGCCCACACAGTTGCAGTCTTTGCCTGCCTGTCTTGAGCTTGTTTTCTTCCCTGAAATGAAATAATTTGCGAGAGGACACTTAGCCCACAGACACTGACAAGCTAGTTCATGAGTGGAGGTTACTACGTTACAGGTTTTGTTCTAAGTTTCTTATATGTCACAATCTTCAGCTAGACCCAAGAGGAGGACTATAATCCAGTTTCACAGATGAGAAAATCGAGGTGCAAAGAGATGAGCAAATTATAGTGAAGTCACAGAGAAGTAAACAGAAGAACCTGGCAGGATAGCCCCTGGTCTGAGTGTATAACCACTGAGAGACACGGCCTCTTATCCGGTGCTCGTCATGAGGTCGTTTAGAGCAGTTCAGCTGTACTGGGCGAGGACATTTAGAGCAGTTCAGCTGTACTGGGCCCATAATGACCTCTATCCCTAAGCAAGCTCTTTGATTTATCCAAGATCATTCACATAACTGAAAAGTTCACTAAAAGGCTATTTTAAAATCATTCTTCTTTAACCCCAAAGAAGAATTAAAAACTTTCTGATCAGAAAAGCAGAAAAAACTGCTAGCAGACTTAAAAATAACAGCTTTAAAGCAGTAAGTCTTTACCCACAAAAAATTTTGTAGTTTTTCTTCAGAGTCAAATTGCCCTGTGAAGCAGTGGGCTTTTCTCAAAATGTTAAATGCAAGAATCCGGAAGACGGACAGCAGCCATTAGGCAGCAAAAAGTCAAGAAAGAAATAACACGTGGCCTATTTCACTAAAATTCTTTTATTTATTTGAAGGACAAAAATTCTGTCCTTGACATTTTCTTTTTATGATAGTACTGATTGCTAGAAATTCTATCCTAAAGCCATTCATGTGCTTGCATTAAAATAGTGCTTGCTATAGTGACCTGATGTATTCAGATACCAATACATGCATATGATTTATCAATTTGAAATCACCATGCTGCCTTTTGAGTGTGACAGGTAGTTCCATTGTCAAAATACAGCTAGCAAAAGCTGTCTTGGCGTGTGAAGAGACCAGGGAATCTGGATGGGCAAATCTCTTTTTATTTTTATTTTTTGTCTTTATCCTTTGGTTAATAAACACTGAGTTGCATGTAAGGCTATTTAAGATTCACCATTTGTTTAAATTTTGAGAAGAGACTTTTACATTTGTTTTTAAAAGCCCTTCCTTCTTAGATGGGTTCTTTGGATTGACTCTTGCTTTGGTGTGAATTGTGGTCCTGGCCTCTTTGAAATCCTTTGATCATATTAATGTTCAAGAGAGCGCACAAATGAAAGGTTTGCAGAGGGGATAGTGGTTTCTCATTAATCCCACACAGCATCCACCCCATCTCAACTGTCAGAGGCAATTCATGGAGGGAGCCTGGCATTAAGAGTGGGAAATGAGCACACTTCTCACACTTGATAAAGATCTGTATTAACTGTATAAAAAATGTGCTAGGCACCATGGTGATGACTCTGACAATGTAGTAGCAATAAAACAGATGATTAAAAATGAAGAAGACTGGCACCCTTTAGTAATTGGGAGCAGAGCTCTTAACCTTTGTGGTCATATCCATATTTGTCTCGAGATATTAAGGTTGAAAGCCACTATTTGATGGCATTTTGGTGGCTCCTGGGATTTGCTTTATAAGGAGGCACTGAATCTAATTCCATGTTTAAAGCTGGGTTCAATATGTCATCAATACTCCATAAATGTTTGTGATTAATGAGTTATTTAGAGGACTGTGAAACTGGCAGAGGTTGGCAGGATGCCCTGCTAGTCTTCTGGTTCGACATTGCTGGAGCCTGGTTGGGTGTGAGCAGGTGTAGAATTGGCAGCTCTGAAATTGCCCTGTTCCTAAGCCCCAAGGATCTACTGAGTCCTAGACAAACAGATCCTTAGGACTCCTGGATCTCTTGCTTATGGTCTTGCTTTGTTATGGTCGTCTCCTCTGCTTTCTTCTTATCTCCTCTTACTTATTATTATTTATTTATCTTGTTTGTATCTTTCAATAAACATTTATTGGGTGTATTTTCTAAACCAGGCACTATTGCTGGGGAGGGACCATTCACTGATGAAGTAGACACTCTTCTTATCCTCACAAAGCTTTCTATTTTCCCATGTGCTAGAACCAAAGGGAAATATTCAACTACCCATGCTTTGGAATCAGGTCATATTGAATAGTATTTGAGCCTGGATAATTGTCTCATATTTGGGTATGTTAACAGAGATAATTTAGAACATAACAGAATTATCTACAGAGCTTTCATTTTTAGATGGTAGGCCATATAAATTAAGAAATTCCAGATGTTGGATTTTAGGAAGTAAAGATCCCTTTTGGCTTGTCTTCAACTCACATTCAAGTTCATCAAAGATGACGACCCACTTTCTTCATTAAACATGAAGCAGAGAATAATTACAAAATAATTTCCTGGGCTGAATCATCTACAAATCAATAATGCTGTCTCTAGCAGCCTTCAGACCTTGGGGATAGGAGGGGTGTGGGGCAGAAACTCAAGAAACTCTGCAAGTTATAACTTTCTTACTCACTGGAAATTTCCCAATTTCAGAGAAGTAGTTAGTAGCAGTTTTGGGAATCCCAGACACAACACCATATCAAGAAATGATACCTACTCTGGCCCATCTGATGGCCCAAACCCAAGAGGGCTGAAGGAACTCTGCTTACTATTGTCCTAAAGTTTGCATTGCACCTTTCCAATGTGTCAAAATCACCCAACATATGCCCCAGGACAGAAAAGAGCAGAGGGAAGTTAGTGAAAGTTTTTCGAAGGCCTAGGAAGGGCAGTGTCGCTTTGATCTTCCCGGATCTTGCTGGAGAGTGCTCTTTTTCCTCATGTGTTCAACTGCTCAATGCTTTGGGATAGGCCACTGACTGAGTCTTTTTTTTTTTTTTTTTTTTAAAGAGAGAAGGAAGGACAATGTATGTGTGTGTGTGAGAGAGAGACAGAATCAATTTTTATTGAGTTTTTCACATGGCTTTCGTTGCTCTGACAGTTGTGCACATGGGTGCTGGGATTTGAACCCGTGTACTCGAGCATGCTGGGCAAGCGCCATGACCACTGAGCCACAGCTCCAGCCCCCACTCACTGAGTCTTAATGCTGTATCCTGGAACCAGATCAAGCCAGAGGGACATTATCTTTCCTGGGGGAAGAAAAGCAGGAGCTTTGGTCTTTTCTCAGAAGCCAAAGAACTAAGTCATTTCAACTAACACTGGATAAGGATAATAACTGAATTTTACTACAATTTCTAAAAAGCTCACATGGTCTGGTCCACTAATTTCAAAGCTGCAGGATGTAATCTATTCTTGGGGGTCACAAAATCAATTTAGTGGGTCACTGCCTGAATTTAAAAATAAAGTGGAAAATATACTGTGTCAAGATATAAAATAAATATCTCCTTATGGTAAAAAAATTTTTTTTTTGAAAAATAGAGTTTGATCAATCTCTGGGCAAACACCTAAAAAGTGCTAGACATTGAGCAAGCGTCAGTGGGTGAAGCAACTGGTTGGTGCCTCTTTTAATCTTGCTTCTTAGCATAAATGCTCTTCAGGCAACGGCAGAGTAGTTCACAAAGGGGAAATGGAACCTTTCTGCTGCGATTTGACTAGAACCAATATTTTCAACTCTGCCGTCACCGAGGATTATTTCCTCTCACTTTTTTTCATTATGTTGATAGTCTTAAAGAAAACCCACCAGCCACAGACAAGCGCCTTATCGAATCTCCAGAAGGCTGTGACACAACAAATCGATAGCAGAAGCTCTGTTGTAGACTTTGCTATGGACTAAAAACCGAAAAAAAAAATGAGCATCACCCTTGGCCCCAACTCTTACCATTATCTTTGCACTATTTGGTTTAGGTATTAGGTTCATACAAACTGGAAAACACAATATGTGGTCCCTGTATTTAATACAATTAATTACTTTAATTACTTTCTTTCTTTCTATTTTTATTTTTTGGTACTGGGGATTGAACCCAGGGGTGCTTAACTACTCAGCCACATTGCTAGCACTTTTTCTTTTTTGTTTTGAAACAGGGTCTCACTAAGTTACTTAGGGCCTCGGTAAGTTGCTCTGGCTGGCCTTGAACTTGTGATTCTCCTGCCTCAGCTCCCAAGTCACTGGCATTACAGGCTTGTGTCACTGCACCCTGTGGAAGCACTTACTTTCTAAGTGTTAAATTAGAGTTTATGGATGTTGAAAGAATTCTATGAATCAAATTTTATTAAAACAATTGCTGGAACAGGTTATTTCTGGTTCTGCTTTTCTTTATCATACTTCATTTTATAAGAGAGGCAACTGGGACCTGGATAGAAAGAGCAAGGTGGGGGCAGGGGGGAGGCCTAGCCTTGTCCCCTGGGGAATGACGCAGGACCTGTCAGACCACATAGGGATCTCTGAGAGAACCTGGTTTTGACTGATCAAAGTGTTTAAGGAAATGGACAGAAAGCCTCACCTCAAATTCTGGAGCAAGTGAGGTGAGGCTCAGGTAAATGGGGAGCCTGGGCAGAAAAATCAGAAAGTTAATAGGGACTAAATACAGATACAACAGAATGCTCTTACGCCACTGCTGTTTCATTATTTTCTTTAACAAACATAACATCCTAAATATAAACACTATTTCATCAAAGTGTTTTTACATCTTTTTCTTGTACTGGTTGATAGAGGTTCAAGTTGCAAACCAGAGTCACAAGACACAATAAGCTTTAAGTAAATACCACATTTATTTAGCTTTTTGGAAGGGGTGAGGGGAAAGAGAGTAGTAGAGAATCTTCAGGTCATGGAAGGCAGGGCAGTTGCTCAGGTAGACTGTTTCTTTTCTTCCCTCAGCAGTGTGTGTGTGTGTGTGAGAGAGAGAGAGAGAGACAGACAGAGACAGAGACATAGTCTTGCCTCTTTTTTTTATACCACTCATTTAGGTGGAAGCCCAAGGCCTGCATGCTGGCTCACAGCAACCCTCGCCCGGGGACTGCTCCCCAGGATCCGTGCATGCAAAGTCAACAAGACAGACACAAAATAAACTCTATATGTATTCTGTATCCTTGATTGTAACTTCCCCGCAAAACACTCTGAAAAGACAGACCCAGAGGTCATTTCCCCTTCCAGCTGTGGCCAGGCCTGGTGTTCAGCATTTCCTCTCTGCCTGAAACAGGAGCTGCCTTGTCAAAGAGCCAGGTCAGTTTGCTACAAGGTATCAACAGTTGCCTAGGAATCCCGGCTTTTCTGATCTCAATCCTAATAATTCATTTTTGGAATCTATGGAACGGAAAGGGATATTTACTATGCACACCAGTTTGTAACCTGCTATCATTTGGCACTCAAAATTACTGACTAGGGTAAAGGACTGTCCATGAGGAATGGGTGAAGGCTGGAGTGAGGAGAGCTTGGACTGACACAGGTTGGAGCAGTGAAGTGGAGCTCTCTGCGCACACATGGTCATGAAGGCAGCAGACTTGATTTGTTATGTGAACATCAGAGATGAGCAGCCCCAGGTATTCCACTGTGCTTGGAGGCATCTCCCAGGTGGCTCAAAACAACCCTCCCACTGTGGGGATTGAGGGGGAACTTGAGTGGTGGGTGATGACAAATTGGTTCTTGCAGCTGCCAGAGAAAAGCCAAACTATTCAGAGGAAAGAAATTGGCAAGAGCAAAAATAATTATTGGAACAAGGGAGAAAAGAAAAGGGAGAATTGGTAGACCTGTTTATCTGGCTGTAAAGACATTATGGGAAGAAATGTACAAGACCCTGTGAACAACTTCTTGATTATCTGATATCAGGAGAAATCCAACCTAGCACCAACAGCTGTCACTGCTAAGAAATTCTGTCAGATACATGGCCAAATCCATAAAAATTTAAGTCTGGTAATGCCAAAAGAGAATGGAGATACAAAGTGCTGGCCCAAGTGGTAAGTTTATTCTTCAGTGTTGAAACCAAAGCAGGTTGACTTGAAGGCCAAGCTCTCCTGACCCAACCTCTAGCAGGGGATCCGAAGCCATATGTGGTACTAAACTTGAATAGCCTGGGGTGGAGAGCAAAACTCTTTGAGATTACTGGATGCTGATGAACTGTTCTGCAATGCATGCTGAAAAGAAAGGAGGTACATCGAGGGAGCAAGTGTGAGTGAAGCTCAGGGGCATGGCAATGCCATGGTGGGAGGTGGGGAGACCCACCTCCCACCATGGTGGAACATAGACAGTAGGACATAGACCTACTGTCTATGTCCAAGTCAAGCAGGGTATCTTTTGTAACAGTGACTTAACAGAACTGTTCCTCTGCCTCTCCCAAGTATTTCATCCACTGATGCACTGAGTCTAGAAATCCCAACTCCAGATATTCATTTCTTTGGTGTCTGGAAAGGAGTCTTGCCCATGAAAAGGGATCAATAAATGCTCATTGACTTATGTTAAAGAATGATAGGTTATAAGTTTCCAAAATTATGTCAGGAGCCATTAGCAATTACTTACATCTTTAGATAAATGTCTGTATTAATTAGAAATAGCTTATGCCTGTAAATAGAAAAACTTCTAACTAATATTGAAAATATTAATAACTAATACTTATTAACCATTTAACTGTAATTAGAGAATATTCTGTTTATATGTAGTAGCATTTAATTATCACAACAACCCTACAAGGTAATTGTTATTATTATTGACTTTTTTTTGGATGAAGAAATAAGTACCAAGAGGTTGAATTATTCTCTCAGGATTGTAGCACTAGTCAATTGCAGAGTCAGAATTCCAGTGGTTGAAATAATAACTTATTCACATGAGAAATCTAGAAAGTGATGATTTAAGTGTCGATTTATTCAGGACATTGTCAATTCAACATCAGGACGTTGGGCTGGTTCTCTGATATTCTCTTGGCTCCTTCTTCATGCTTACAGCACAGCGGCCATAATTCTAAGCATCATGTCCCTGTACAACTGTGTCCCAAGAAGATGTGGGGCTTGTGGGGGGAAGCTGGAGAAGGTGCCAGTAAAAGAGGAAAAGATGTGGAATTGGAAGCTGACTCCTATGGAAGAAATGCTCCCAACTTATGTCTATTAAAAACTGGGTCAGCTGTAACTGCAATGAGCAGCCTTCCCACGCACATCAATCTGCAGAACAAGGTAGAAGAGTCCAGGCAGGAGTGCAGGGGCTCCTGAGGTAACACCTTATCACAGCAGCTACTATGTCTGCTCTCTCCTGTCAGACTGAGGACCTCTTATCGATAGAGACTGAATCTTGGTCACAATGACTTTTATAGCCCCTGACACCTGGAAGGCTCCTGTTCCTTAGAAGGGGCTCCTGTGGAGACAGTGGGCAGACGCTCAGTCACCAAGTCCTGCAATTTGCATGGTTCTATTCTTTACTGAGTGCATTGCATTGATGACTCTTTTTTATTGTAGATCACAAAAGCCACAATTCAGCTGCTTTGACTTAAAAAAAAAAAAGATACGATTCTCTTAGCATTAGATTGAATAGGGTAACTTGCTAATCTTAAGTACATTTTGAAAAGTCTCAACACAGTGTTGCATTAAAAAAGTATTAGCCTAATAAGAAAAAAAATCCTAGAAAAGCCATTTAGCTTTCACTTATGTATCTCCGTGCGGCTCCCTGATGGAAACCCCTTTATATCCAGCGAAACTGTCTAAAATCCTCTTTATGTGTGTTGCCCGTATCACAGTATGGCAGCTACCCTGGATTTTTTCCCTTCTCTCCTAAATTCTGTGCAGCCTCAACTCCGTGCCCACTCCTCTTTCTCTTTCCCTCAGGTTCTATTTTTTTCCCCGTTGGTCCTTTGCCTCTTTCCATATGAATACAGCCTTTCTGGGATTCTTTCAATTTTCCTTGGGAACAAATCCAGAAAACAAACAACCTTCCCTCTCCTGAAAGCGAGGGAAATTACTCTCATATTTGGTTTTGAAGGAAAAGGATGTAACGCTGCAGAAACAGCTCTGCACAGGAACTGTCCCGGGTCAGCTGCTTTGCTGCGCTGCCTTCTTTCCTTGCTCAGATTCTGCAGCCTCCCTTTGTTTCAGCGTCCTCATCTCTTTAATGGGCGTCGTAATTGCATGTACCTCATCACGTTATAGTGAGGGTTAAATAGTTGATACACATACAGGACCACGCAAAGGATGACCTTAACTCAAAAGTGAGCCCTCAAAGGACAAATGCAGACCAAAAAAAAAAAAAAAGGGGGGGGGAGCTAGAGTTGGGCTCTGCGTTGGTTTAAAATCATTTGGAGCTGAGGCCAAACTGGGGTGACTTCAAGGCAGATTTTGTATGAATCCAGGGTTCATGGTTCCTACCACACTTATGACTCCCCTATGTATGGTGTTGTGTGAAACAGACTTTCACTGGCTTGAAGGTGCAACTGTGTCCTCTCTCCCCAGCTCTGCAGTCAGTAATCTCACATGGGTGCTTCAAATTAGCCAGGGTGCAGGTATTTACACCAAGAAAATCAGCAAAGCTACAGATCCTCTGCCCAGACAGACCATTTAACATTTAGCAGCCCACCACCATCTACAACTCATATTTTGGTTGGATTGAACTAGGGGTTGGCAAACTTTTTCTGCGGAGCATCCAGACAGTAAGTATTTTAGGCTGTTTGGGTCATATTGCTTATCACAATGATTCTACTCTGAAGTTATAGTGTAAAAACAGGCATAGACAATAGGTAAATAAGAGGCATGGCTGTGTTCTAGTAAACTAGTTGTAAAAGTAACTAAGAAAGTAAAACTCTGGGTAATTAACATGCATTTTAGGTGTGGTTCATTTAGGAATGATGCACAGCTACAATTGGCAGGGCCAATTTGTGGGACCAGCAAATACTGGTCTCATTCTATCAGATAAGATGGCTTCTACCATATTCAACTGAGTCCAGCAGCCTAGGACACCAGGTAATACACCATGAACCTTGTTTCTAATATCATACAAAAAAATCCTCCCTCTCTTATTGGTGAAAGGAAGTAAAATTGGTTTTTTTGTTTTTTCTGGCCACTAGGTGTTCATTTTCATTTAGGTCATTCACTCTTCATCTACCACAAGTTAAAACTAAATGTTCATTGAATGAATTAGGGATATAGAAACCCAGGGGAATTAGTTCACATGAAGGCCTAATTCCTGCATTGAATGACAGTTATTCCAACTAGAATACATTCTATAGTTTGGATAAGAAATGTACCCAAAGGCCCATTTACTGAAAGCTTGGTTCCCAGCTTGTGAAGATATTGGAAGGTGGTGAAACCTTTAGGAGATGGGGCCTTGTGTAAGGCAGTTAGGTCACTGGGGGTGTCCCTTGAATGGGATATTAGGATCCTGGGTCCTTCTCATTTCTCTTTGCTTCCTGGCTGCCATGAAGTGAATATGCTTCTACTGCTCCTGCCCTAACATATTGAGTGGCCACAACCCCCAAAGGAACAGGACTAATTGACCATGGACTGAAACTTCTGAAACCATGAGCTAAAATGAAACTTTCCTCCTTATAAGTTTATTATCTCAGGCATTTTTTCACAGTAACAGAAAGCAGACTAACACATACAGGTATTGGAAGAATCAGAGTTGAGGATAAAAGAGTTGGCCAACTTAACTGGCAGACTCTTGGAGGAGGGCTGTAGAAATGGACTGGGAACAATTCAGATTGTGGTATAATTTATTTTTCCACTTTAAAAGTGGCAGAAAAACACTTCCTAGACAAGTATATTACAGAACATTATGATTGGCTGCTATCATCCCCAAGTCCTGGGCCACCCTGATGTGCTGAGCAATTAGAGTTTCAGAATCAGCTTATTAGATGTCATGATTGCTCCAAATGTTCTCATTGACCATTTAGAAAAATATAGAACATAGAATAAAAATCATCTATTATCTCACTCCTTGGAATGATTGCTGATAAAATGTTGGTGTTGGCCTTGCAGTCTTTTTCCTATTTTTGCTCCATTTACTGGTTATTTCTATAATGATTTCCTAATTGATGGGAGTGAAGTTTCATTTGTGTTAGCTCTATCCTGCGGCATTGAAGAGAATTGGTTTTCTAACTTTTAACCCTTCTGCTTTCTATTTGCTGTGCCCTGATAGCCAGCGAGTGGCTTTCTCTTTATGGCCCTGCACTTGTGTACAAAGCCTGTTTCTTGCCTCACTTTCCTAGTGTAGGTTCTAAGATGTCCCTTTTCATCCAGGTTATTTTGAGTCACTACATTGACTTCATCTTCCTAGTGTACACGTTTTATTCTGTTCGTCCCAACCTTCAGAGTTGAGATCACTACTGCTGCCTTCTCCTGTTTATTTTTTTCCCCTTCCCAAGGCAGCTGACGGCAGAATGTTAAAGTCTCATTGTGTTCCTCAGTGAAGAAGCTGGGCTGTCTCCCCACACTGGGGAAGGCATTCTGTGTTCACCGTTGGGGAGATTATGATGTTGCAGTCAGAACAGGACCCACACAAGTTGGACTACTCTTCACACAGTTTTGAGCATTGCCTTACACTTATTTTCAGCCTTGGGGCACTCATATTGTGTGTCTCTGAGGGGATATTTAAGGAAATGCCCAGAGGAATGGGAAATCACTATCATTTTAGTTATTTGGTTGTAAGGCACAGAAAAACAACACTGGTATTTTAAGCAAAGCTGGAATCTCTTTGAGATAAAGGCTCTCAGTTGTTGACAGGGAGAATGAAGAGCTGAGTCTGGGAGGTGCCGGCCTAGGCAGCTCCGCTGGGTCTGCAGGGGATCTGTTCAGCAATTTCCTTGTCTGAGTCTGGACTGAGTCAGCTCTAGTGGTGTCTTTGGTGTTTGTGGCCCTTTGGTCATTCAGACTCCTTGGAGGGTGAAGTTGAGTTGGGCTTTGCTCAGGACCATTCCTACTCTCCTGAGAGGAAAGATTCCGATGCCAGGAACCCTTGGTCTCGGTAATGGGAAAGCACATCCTGTCAGAAAGGAGGAAATGAAGCTGAAGTGTGCATCTGTAACTTCCTTAGTTGAGCAGTGATAAGATGAAAAGCAAGAGCTTGAATTTGGTCCCACACATGCAGCATCCTCTTGTGGTAGAAACGGCTTCCAACATCATGCCCTGCAAGCAGGTAAGAGCAAGGGTGTGGAAGCCAGAAAAATCTTGTGAAAAGCAATCATAGCATTGCTAAGTTGAGTGACTTGAAGCCAGTCATCTAACCCTTCTAGATCTTAGCTTCATAGCTTATAAAGCTGGCCATTAATGAAGTATGCCCACTTCTTAGATTCGTGGCCAAGGTTTAATGTAATAATAATACAAGTGCTTGGCCCAGAGGCCAATGCACCCTCTGTAAGTGCCAGCCATGATTATTAAAACTTTGTTACACTGTCAGCTCGGAAATCTGAAATCTATTGCCATCTCTCATGTCTGTTTTCCCATCAGTAAAATAAGCGTGTTGCAGACCTGACGGTCTAAGCTGCTGTGCAGTGGACACTATACACATGGACACATTTGTCCTTTAAAAAGCTTCATGAAAGACGCCTCTATGAGTAAGTGCACAAATCACCTAACCCATGGCTTCCAGGTCATTTTAGGAAACACTGATTAGCACACAGCGGTCCCTGAATGAGTGCCTTAGACCTTGCTTAGAAGCTTGCAATTTGTTGCCATGGTGTAGCTTTTTGGAGGTTGTGAAACTACAAACGGCCCTTGCCCCATGGTGGAAATGAAGATGGGGCTAAGGAGTGCACCACGGCACCATGTGAAAATGAATGATAATGAACAGAACTGTAATCAGCCTCCTGCCTCGGTACATTGGAACCGGTGACAGCTTGGCTTAGGAGTACACACTAAGACACACCCCCATTTAAATCACGTCCCTTGATGCACAGCAACAGGGAGTGAAACCTTGTTGGAATGCAGGGCCTGACTACACTTTCTGCCTCCAGTCCTTATTTTAAGCAATTTCAAGCACAGACCCTGGACTTGCCTGATTTTATTTTATCAGAAACATTCAATTGTTCTCATATTCTAAAGAAAAAGTTCTAGTCACCCACTCATTCCTTCAAAACCACTTATTAAGCTGCTACCCTGTTTCAGAGCAGTAGGTGCTAAGTATACAAAGATGACTAGGATGCAGCCCGCCTTCCAGAGTGTGTGGGTTAATGGAGGACACAGGCAAAAAAATGGGCTGACCTCGTGGAAGCTTCGTAACAGAACCGTGCACACACCATGTCTTGAGGGAGCAGAGAAGAGGAAGCGTTTATTTCTGCCTGAGGAGAAGAGAGGAAGCTTCCAGGCCAATGACAACAGCAACAACGGATGTCCTAGGACTTTCTAGTAAGTGAAAGCACATGCACAGTGCCTCTGGCTGTGCAGTGGTGTGCGGTGGCTGAAGTGTGGGCCTGAGGAGGGGATGGAGGAGTGACAGGACAAGAGACAAGGCAGAGGCCAGGCCCTGAAGGTATTTACTGGCCAAACTAAAGAGCCTGGACTTTATTTTTAGAGATGAAAAAGTGCTTCGGGAGTGGTTTCACATGATTTATATACAGGAAAATCATTCTGATGGCACAAGGGATAGAAGCTTGGAAGCGTAATAGATCCATTAGGATGAATTTGGTGAATGAGATTATACTGGAAAAACACAAATGCCCATTAATTGACAATGAACACATATACTATAGTATAATTGTACCATAGAATATTTTATAGCAGGTAAAAATGGTTCAGTTACATCTATTTTCAAAAGCATAAAGGAAAATGAATTTGAAAATGGATCTATAGAGTGAAATACCATTTACGTAATCTAAAAACATAGACACAATGCTGTGTGTTATTTGTGTCCATATACAATGTAAGAAATATAAAAACAAGGATATAAAATATACCAAACTCCTCTTGATGGTTGTCTCTGACAGGGAACAGATATACTAGAGCCGCTTCAAAGCCTTCACAATATTTACACTATTTCAGTTTTAAAAAAAATACCCAATGATCTAAAACAAATGTGGAGAAATGACATATGGAGAAGTACATCAAAATCAAACACTGAGTTCACGAATGCCATTACATTCATGCCTCTTTATTTTTATTTTTATTTTTTTAAAGAGAGAGGGACAGTGAGAGAGACAGAGAAAGAGAGAAACAACTTTATTTAGTTTTTCACATGGCCTTTGTTGCTCCAACACTTAGTTGTGTACATGGTGCTGGGGTTTGAACCCGGGTCCTCGTGCTTGCCAGGCAAGTGCCGAAACCACTGAGCCACCACTCCAGCCCCATTCATGCCTCTTTATAATTGCAGATTTTCACTGTAAAAAGAAGTTAGTCTTTTTCACAATATCTCTGTCAAGTAGATTTTGTTATTGACTCATTTTATAGGTGGGGCACAGAGTAGTCAATCATGCTAACTGATGTACCACAGCTATCAAGTGGCAGAATTGAGACAGAGCACATGCTTTGTCTCTGGAGTCTACAGTTTAACCAATGCTTTCTATCTTGCTTTTCTTATAATTAAAAGTAATGCCAGGTGTATTATAAAAAATTGAATTGAAGTCTTTCAGAGGAGTATAAATATAATCCTAATACTTAATTTTTTTTTACTGGTGCTTATAGTGATACAGAATAATGGGATTAGGGATATGTTCATACATGTGCAATGCATAATTTGGCCTATTTCATTCCTCCATTGTCCTCTTTCCTACCCCTTCTCCCTCTGCTGATCCTCTTCCTCTAGTCTCCTGGTCTCACTTCTCTCTTCACAAGGTCCCTTTCCTTCTCTTTTTTCACCATAGCTTCCATATATGACAGAAAAAAAATTATCCTTGATTTTCTGAGTCTGGCTAATCTCACCTAACTTGATACTCTCCAGGTCCCTTTATTTGTCCACAAGTGACATAATTTCATTCTTCTTTATGGCTGTATAAAACTCTATTGTGTGTGCATAGCACATTTGCTTATCCATTTGTCTGTTGACAGACTCCTAGGCTGGTTCTGCAACTTGGCTATTGTGAATTTTGCTGCTGTAAACATGGGTATGCATGTGTCATCGTAGTGTGCTGACCTTAGTTCTTCTGGATAAATACCGAGCTGGGTCATATGGTGGTTCCAAGCCTGTTCTTTTGAGGAAGCTCCATACTGATTTCCATAGTGGTTGTTCTGATTTACAGTCCAACCAGCAGTTGTGTGTGTTCCTTTCCTCCTGAATCCTTGCCACATTTTATTATTATGTGTATTCTTGATCACTGCCATTTTAATTGGAGGTGAAATCACAATGTAGTTTTGATTTATATTTCACTGATTGCTAAGAATATTTAAGATTTTTTTCTTATATGTTGGTCATTCATATTTCTAAAGAAGCCAGATGATTGGCCATCTTCTGTGCATAGCATTATTCCACACAAATGTCTTTCACAGATTTTTTAGAATTTTAGTTTTATTTCTTAATCCATCAACTGCATATATCATCACATTTCTACTAGAAAAGATGAGATAATTTATGACATCCACATTTTCCTTCCCTTTTCTCTCCTTTACAGTTCTTTATTATGTATTATCTTCTTTCAGGTATATTCTATTTATTTTATATTATCATGTTATATTTACATTGATTTATTTCATTTTATTTACTTTTTTATAAAGAGAGAGGGACAGTGAGAGAGAGAGAGAAACAGAGAATCAACTTTTATGCTGCTTTTCCTGTGGCTTTTGTTGCTCTGAAACTTTGTTGTGTATGTGCTGTTGGAGTTCAAACTTGCATCCTCACACATGCCAGGCAAGTGCTGTAACCACTGAATCACCACTCCAGACCCTTTACATTGACTTTTATTATGTATTTTATGCTTTAATAAGTTACTATAAAACTAAAAAATGATTTAAGAGCATTGGATTCAAATGAGCTATGAATATTATTCAGTATAGTTGATATTGGAAGAGATTTTTCCCAACTTTTTCTTTCAGTACTTCTATCACATATTTAATTTTATTATTTAATTCTTGCTTTACCTTCATTTTTCACATTTAATTCTTTTTTCTAATTTTCCTCTAATGAAAGCCTGCTCTTTATTTCAAGGGTACAAAATATTTTCTTGTGTCTCTGAGGATATTCTATATATATATATATATTTCCTTAATGCTACTTATTTCTTCTGATATATAGTGTTCTACTCATTCATCTTTGTTAGTCTCTTTTATCTTGATGATTTTCCCTGAACTATGAGATATCTCTTGATTTTTCTGCTTATTTTTTGAGTATAGTTCAAGATAATGCCTCACCATCACACCCAAATCCAGGAGATGAATATAAAGAGCTCTGAATTCCCAATTCCTTTTTCAGATTTGCCAACCACATTTATAGACTAGATGTTAGTGGTCAATAAAGAATCACAAAATTTTCTTGGCCGATTCTTTGTAAATTCATTTTGGAATGTGGGACTGATAAGCATCTGGTCTTAGGACCTCAGATAAAGAGATAAAATCTGACATCTAACTCATAATCTAAGAGTGAGAAAAGACTTTTAAAAGTTGCCACAAAGCAATGTAATTCTTAGCAGGTTTCTCATTGAGAGAGTCAAATGTTAGTGGTGATCTATAATGTGTCTGTTTTGAGTAGAGCCCATCTGTCCCTCATAAATAGTAGTAGCTTGAGGATCAGGGGTTGAGATTATTCTAACAAGAAACCAGTGCACATTTGAATAGAATATCTTCAAGTCTTGCTCTTTCTTGCTCCCCCTGCCTAAAAAAAACAAAAGACATTTAATTTTTGGAAAGGTAAACATTTTCCATTTTAAAAATGGGACAAATTACATCTTATCCAAACAGTCTGAGCCATGTTTGAGTAATTAAAAAGTGAGCAGAGATGGAACTGATCACAGCAGGCCTTAAACATTCCTAAAAGAAAAACATCTTCACTGGGTGTTTATTCAGGTTTTCAGAATCAGTTGAACAATACGAGGGTTGTTGTTAAATATCCATGAAAACATATAAACAATTTAGATTTCATTAGGTTCTGGGACTGTGAACTCAGTTATTTTGTGCCTAAGGAAAATATTGATCTAGTCTTATTTGCAGAGCCTGCCGTCAGACTCATGCCTTATGATTGTATTAAGGCTATAGATGCTTCTGAAGAAATTACAGATTTCTAATGTTTACATTTTTAAAATACATTCCAAATTTTTTTCCACATTTTTATTGGTGCATTGTAGTTACACATAACTATGGGATTTGTTATTACACATTCATACATGCACACAATACAACAATATAATTTGGCCAATATTCCTTCTCAGAACTTCCCTCTTCACCTCCTCTGGTCCCTGTCTTCTATTGATCTCCCTTGGATTTTTTGTTCTTTCTTCTCTTTTTGCTTTTCCAGTTTTTGTTGATTACGTGGGGATTATTTAGTATCTTAGAAGTATATATATATTTATCCCCCCCATTTCCTTCCTGCTTTCCCCTCTCATCTTTCCTCACCTCTCCCCTTCTCTTTCTTCTGCTCTACTAGACTTCCTTTAACTAGTCTATTAATTTATATTTGAATGTTCTTTATGTAATATCCTTCCCTCTCCATTTCCTTTATTTTACTCTAGCTTACATATGAGAGAAAACATTTGACATTGGTGTTTCTGAGTTTGGCTAATTTCACATAGCATGATATTTTCCATTTCTATCCATTTACCAGCAAAGGCCATGATTTCATTCTTTTTAATAACTGAGTAGGATTCCATCGCACGCACGCACACACACACACACACACACACACACATATCGATATCACAGTTTCTTTTTTCCCTTGAATATAAATTTTTATATTTCCTCTTAAATCCCATCCATTTTTAGTTCCTATTTTTAAATTTTTGTTGGTTCTTTTGTAGGAAAATATGATAGAAGCATATATAATGACATAATTATAAAAGCATGGAGTTCAACTTGTTACAATTTAGACTCCAGTTTTTCCCCTTCCTTCTTCCCATACCCTACTCCATTCTGATAAACATGACAAAAGAATATACATTAACATAATTATAGCAGTTTAGAGTATGGCTTGCTTTTTTTTTTTAAGAGAGAAGGACAGTGAGAGAGAGAGAGAGAGAGAGAGAATCAATTTTTACTGAGTTTTTCACATGGCTTTCATTGCTGTGACACTTAGCTGTGTACGTGGTGCTGGGGTTTGAACCCATGTACTCGCATATGCTGGGCAAGGGCCGTAACTGCTGAGCTACTGCTCCAGGCCCGAGAATGCCTTGTTTTAACTCAGAACCCATTATTTCCCCCTTCCTGTCCCTTCCTACCACCCCCAGTTATTTTTAGGTATTTAACAATAGGATAAACATGGATAGTTTTATAAAAGCGTGTATTCTATCATATCCTAATTCAGTTCCCAGTATTTTCCCTCCCCGGCCTGTTCTCTTCCTTTTACTCAACTGATCTTTCTGTTATTTACTGTTATTATTATTATTTTTTTAATAAGAGAAAGGGACAGTGAGAGAAAGAGAGAATCAATTTTATTTAATTTTTCATGTGGCCTTTGCTGCTCCAAAACTTTGTTGTGTATGTGGTGCTGGGGTTCAAACTCATATACTCACGCATGCCATGTAAGTGCTGTAACCGCTAAGCTACCGCTTCAGCCCCACTAATAGTTATTTTCAATTTAGTGACATTGATATTCATGTTGATGAAATTCACTGTGATATGTTAGTGTCTGAACATAAGAAAAGTAAGTATGATTCATTCTGCAAAAATTTCCCATATCTCATTCTCTTCCTTTTGTTTCCTTCCCCTTTGTCTATTCCTCTGATCTTTTTCTTATTTTAGGTTAACTTCCACATATCAGAGAGAAAATTAGACCTTTGGCATTTTGAGCCTAGCTTATTTCAGTTAACATGATAGTCTCAAGTTCCATCCATTTGCTGGTGTATATCATAAAGTTGTTCTTCATTATGGTGACTCATACTCATTTTCTTTATCCATTCATCTGTTGAAGGGTACCTTGATTGGTTCCAGAGCTTAGCTATTGTGAATTGTGCTGCTGTAAACATTGATGTGGCTGTATCACCATAGTATGCTGATTTTAGGTCCTTTGGATGTACACCGAGGAATGGGATAACTGGTCAAATGGTGGATCCATTTCTAGTTTTTTGAGGAATTCCATACTGTTTTCCAGAGTATACACCACAGTTTCTTAATCCATTTATCTAATGATGGGCATCTGGATTGATTCCCTAATTTAGCAATTGAGAATTGTGCTGCTATAAACATTTATGTGACCGTGTTGCTGTAGTATGCCAATTTTAGATCTTTTGGGAAAATACCCAGGAGTGGGATAGCTGGGTCATACGGTGGTTCCATACCTACATTTTTGAAGACTCTCTATACTGCTTTCCTGAGTGGTTGTAGTAGTTTGCAGTCCCACCACATTTTACCACATCCCAAAATATCTTGGGCAACCACTTTTGATTTATGTTTTTTGGGATCATTCATGAATCTAGAGCTAAAAGATTTTGACTCCTTAAATTTTTTATTTTCAAACTGGCTTGTTGGAGGGTGGGGCTCCTGTTCACTATTGTCAGGATAACTTAGGTTATCTCCTGGTAAGTGTGAGAGCAAATCTTGCTTCAGACATACAAATTATATCCTGTAATCATCAGTGTAAGTCATCAGTGTGGTTAAGACATATGAATGGTGATGCTTATTGACTTCTTTGTTTATGTTTTTCTCACTGCAAAGTGAGGGAGAGCCTACAAAAAATTTGTATAATTATCTTAATTATAAAACTGTACAATGTGATTAATAATCATATGCAACCATATCACAACAGAAATTATTTTAAATTCTAAATCATGAATTTTTATTAAACTATCCCCATTAAGTTTATATGCTTAAACAGCTCCATAAATTCAGTTCATTATAGTGAATCACAGGAAATCCATCCCCACTTTGTCTCTAGCCATGAAGCCAATTAGATTTATGAGTTTGCCTTATAATTTTACTTGCACTCACATTCTTTCCTAGAGACATTATCTCCTTTCCTTTAACCTTGCTTCTTATATTTCATATACTTGGTTTCTTCTTTCATGTGAATTCTGCACTAATTCCTCTCTCCACAGAGGTCATGATGGTCCAGGTACCCTCAGTCTTGATCTCATGGTCCAGGACTTTTTTTTTGTTTGTTTGTTTACTTTATTTACAATACTGCTCATATTTATTTATTTATTTATTTTTTGGTCCAGGACTTTTATCCCACTGATCTCTCTCATTTATTGACAACCAGCCCTATAATATATCCTACTGTTTTAGTGCATAAATCTTTCTCTTGAAAATTTTGAGAGGATGAATTTATTAATTATTTGCTCATCCAATTATACAACAGTAAGAAAACACTGTTCAGTACTGAATTAAGGTCTGGGAATAAGAAAATAGAGTAAGATATAATTTCTACTTGTAACTGGCTGAATAGTGGCCCCAAAATTCTTTTGTACAACTGCAATCTCAAAATGTGATTTTATTTGCATTAAGGGTCTTTTCAGATATAATTATGGTCAAGGTGTTGAGATGAGGTCATTTTAGATTAGGGTGGATCCTCTATCCAAAGGAAAATATCCTAATGAGGGACAGCAAAAGAGAAGACATGGAAGTGCAGAGAGAACACCATATGAAGACAAAAATAGAGATCGGTATTATGCTGCCACATGCTAAGGAATATCAGGCTCTACTAGAACCAAGATGTGAATGGCTCTGCTCCACCGTGTGTTCCCAGCCATAATGTGCTGCCTTGCCACAGTCCCAAAAACAATGTTGTCAAATGTTGTGGATTGAAACCTCCAAAACTATGAACGAAAATATAACTTTTCTCTTATTAAGTCGATTATCTGAGGAATTTGTCACAGTCAAGGCAAGTTGCCTACCACATGATCGTTAAGTTAAGGAGCATCTATACATAAATATATTAAAAATAAATGCACAAATAAAATGTTCATTAGTGTATAGCTTAATGGGTTTGGCAAAGTGAAAACACGGCGTTTTCTGTATCCAGCTCTGGAAACAGAACATTGGCTTCCCAAATTCCCCTGTATCTTTTTTTCCCCATCACTCACCTTTCGTCCTCCACGAAGGGAAACCTATTTTGACTTCTAACATCAGAACTTAGTTCTGGAATCAGCCTTACTTGTGTCTGGTTCCTTTCACTCAGCACTGTGAGATGCGTGTAAGTTGTTGGTTGTTCCTTCTCGTTGCTGCATGGTATTTGATGATGTGACTACCCTGTGCCATCACATACCCTGGCCTTGATCCATTCTGTTGTAGATGAACATACTGTTTTTTCTGGGTTTTGCTGTTACATGTAGTGCTGCTCTTCATGTTTTTGTGTAAGCTTTTAAGTGAGTGTGTGTATACATCTCTGTTAGATTTGTGTAAAGGAGTGGGGGTTTTGGGACATAGGGTGGTTTACCTTTAGTGGATATTGACAACCAGTTTTCCAATGTGATTGTACCCACCAGTAATGAGAATTTCAGGTACTCCATCCACATGCTTGCCAATACTTGGTATTGTTTCCTTTTCCTTCCGTAATATTGTGGTGCATGTGGTGGTATTGCATTGTGATTTTATTGTGCACTTCCCTGATGAGTAGTGATGTTGACCACCTCTTCGCATGCATATTGATCATTTGGGTATATTCTTTTGTGAAGTGGTACACATTTGAAGAGTATCACCATAGCCACCTTGGGAGAATAGACTGTATTGAGACAAGAGTGAAGGCAGGGTGATGAGTTGGGAGGCCGTGTAGTAATCCAGGTGAGACCTAAGGATGAATTGCAGAAGGGTAGTCTTGGTAGAGGTGGTAAGAAATGGTCAGATTCTGGGTATAATTTTAGGGTAGACCAGAACACTATCTCTGATGATGGACATGACCTGCCACAGCCTAGGAACAACTTGAGGAGTAAGATAACACTGCTAACAGCACAGGAAAATAAAATTAACCCCAGCCCCACCACTGCCTCTGCGTATTTTTAGGCAAGTTGTCTAGCCTCTCTGCTTCCATTACTCATTTACAAAATGGAGACAATAAGAGCACAGGCGTTACAGGTTAGACAGAGACCGGGAAAGAGACAGTAGTGTTTAGAACGGTGTCTAGCACACAGTAAGTCTTAATAAGTTAGCACTTGCTATGACTTGACTACGTTTGGCTGAGGTGGCTGGTCCTGCTGCTGTGCAGCAACCAATATCCACAACCCAAGCAGCTCACGAGGAAGCTTCGGGGCTCCTCAGGCTCAGTCTCCTCACACTGAGGTCCTCTTGGCCTGCATCCTCGACCTCTCTTGTGCCCTGTGTTTTCTTTTTGCTTGTTTTCGTGCTCTGTTCTGTAGCCCTCCCACCACAGCACACACTCATTCGTTTCCTTTCTTCCACACGGTCTGCCTCTGGGCGTGAAAGCTGATGCTTTCCTTGCCTGACCTCCCACTTTTCATTGTTACATCTATGTATTTCTATCATTTCTAAGTATTTTTGTTATGGATGCCTCGTTTTCCTGTTATGCTGTTATTTTATGGTTGGAATCTGAGTTCTGAAACAAACAGGGCACTGATGTTGGTTTGTGATTGGGTTTCTCAGCTCGTAGCCCTTGTAGCACATCAGGTAAAAATGTACATGCTCCGGTGTGTAACCTGCACGAAATTCAGGACTCGCCAAATACAAACCTCTCAATTTGGTGATCCTTCCAGAATGGGGTAAACTGAGGGCTGAACATGTACTGCTGAAGGCCCATTCCTTGACACATCATCAGACACTCTCTTGACAAGCCAGTCAACTTCCAGGCAGCCTGTTAGAAAGCCAAGTGGCAGACAGCTCCCTGTCTTTCCCCAGCTCCCTGCCCTCTCCCATTCCTTCTTCTTCCTGCCTCCCTCTTTCTCTCCTTTATAGGTTATTAATTAAAACAATTTCACAGTTAATCCCAGGCTGCATGATAACCCTGGAACTGTTGTTTTATACCACATGAGTTTAATTTATAAAGCTTAATAGAAAACACATAACACCTATTATTTACCAGAAAATATTTGGAGTGATCAAGATACAATGATCACGGTAATTTAACTTTATACAAATTTTTTCTTTCCTATCATTTTAAAAACATTCTTCAAGATCAATGTGGCTTATGCCACTGTCTCTCACAGTACAATAATGCCTTGCACATAATAAGTATTTGGTGAATACTTTTTGACCAATTGCACATATAACTAGGAGATGGGCTGCTTGCATTTTTACCCTGAATGCCTGTGTTATTTATAAGCTTTCCCCCAAAATAGATCATTGGAGGTTAAAATTGCCCTCCTCATTTTAAGGGTCTTTGTGTGTTTATGGGATAATAAAAATATTGAAGACCTGACATATTAGTTTTCTTTTTCTACTCTAACAAATGCCTTATACTTAGTGGCTTAAAACAACCAAAATTTATTCTCTCAGTTCTGGAGGCCAGAGTTCTGAAATCATCTCAGTGGGCTGAACTCAAGGTGCTGGCAGGGCTGATTCTTTCTGGAGGTGCTTAGGGAAGGATCCATTCCTTACCTTTTTTGGTACCTAGTGGTCACCTGTATTCCTTATTTTGAGGCTTCTTTCTTCATCTTCAAAGTGCATCACACCATCCTATGCCACTACCATCCCCTCACCTGGTCCCTTGGTGTCTTTCTCTGTTTTCCTCTTATAAGGATCCTGTGATTCCATCATTGGGTCCATCCAGACAATCCAAGACAATCATTCCATCTCCAGATCCTTAACTCAGTTACATCTGCAGAAGTGCTTTCTGTATGAGGAATTCATTCAGCAGGTGTGGGCATTAGGGTGTAGGGGGTGTATTTTCAGCCTAACATGCCTGGCTAATTTTTATTCAATGAGAAAAGCAAGCCTGAAAGTCAAGTAGAGCTATAGAGAAATAGATTGAAATACAGATTCATTCAACTCTTTACCACATAGGACAAATGAATCTAAATAAACAAATGTGGAAAACCATGAGGGTTGCAGAGGGCTCATCTGCCTGGTAAGTTGGGGAGCTTGGTGATGGGTGATGATTTATCACAATCTGCCAAGACTGTCCCTCCTGTGAAGATCCCATGAGCCCAGAGAGAGTATCGGTGGTTTATTAGTTTCCATAATGGAGGCATCTTAAAAAGATATGGTCTAAGTGTCAGTTTTTCATAATTTGCTGTTTAATGAGTTTAAACAGAAACTTCATGTTTGCATGAAGATGTTTTGTCTTTAAAAGTTATGTGTACGGTGATTTTTTTAAAAAATAAAACAAACCTTCACTTAAATGAACTTTCTTACATCCTCGCTCTACTAAGAATTATTAAGCACATCTTTCTAAAAAGTGAATTATCAAGGTTATTAAGGAAATTTCATGTGTGTTCTGTGTAAAAGGCAAATTAGAAGCTGTTATGATTTAGGTATGAGGTGTTCCCCCAAAGTTTCTGCATTAATGAAGGAATATTCAGGCTTCCTCCACCACCCTTCCACTGCCATGTTCTGCCTCACTCAGGACCAGAACAATGGAGTTGACTGACCATGAACTGAACTTCTGAAATCATTAGCCAAAATAAACTTTTCCTCCTCTAAGTTGTTCTTCTCAGGAGTTTTGGTCAAAGTGAGGCAAATCTGACTAACACATGAAGTTTCCTGAATAAGACTTTTTGTGGTGCCCAGTGTCCTAGGTAGCAGGACTTGTGAGTCATCAGGCTGGCATGACGTAGGAGCACCCATCCTGCAGGATCCTCTCCCATTGGGAGCACACAAGATTCAGTGGTGACACTTTCAGTCACTCTGCCTGGGAGAGAGGGTGACAGACGTTTGCTGCCTTCTGTGACTAGAGAGACTGGAATTGAGAGGGTCCTGAGAAGTGGGATGGGAAAGTGCTACAGAAAACAGGCATGGGTTAAGGAGATGGTGGCTGTGTCCATGTCCAGCAGGGGAGGGGAAGTGATCAAGGAGCTTCGCTAAGTTTCTTATATCTTGCAAGTGTGCATAACCTTAAATTTAGGTTTTTGAGAGAATAATCCCCCAGAGTAATACACTTTTTCCTGGCTGGTAACTATGACTGAAAAGAAATCTCTTTATACAGGTCAAACTCATTTCTTGCTGTGTTTCCTATGGATGAACGATTCGTGTAGTTATTTCTTCCCTTCTCCTCCTCATTGCTCTGTCAGAAAGCTTATTAACGTATGTATATTCCAGGCTCTTCCGTTATATGAATGATTCAGAAACAAATTGAAATGTCAAGTTTTTTATGGCTTTCTGGTAATATTAAAATCTACCAATTCCTATTAAATTTCCATCAAATAGTATTATTCAGAGACAAAAGATCAATTAATTACCATTCTTCTTCCAAAAAAAAAAAAACACTGATCACACAAGACGCAGCTATGTGAGCTCTTTATGAAGTCAAAGGCGCACTGGAACACAGCTGAAAATGACGGGCGTGGAAACCTAAGCCTGTGCTCTTTATCCACCCTGAATATAATACGAGAAAGGGGAATTTGGGAGGTTTGATTGATAATTACTAAAATATGCAATTTCTTAAGAATAAGAAGTCACTTCCAGATTTGAGTGAACAGCTTTGGAAAAGACACATGCCTTTTATTTTCTGCAAGGAGGCTACCTTTACAGAAAGAGTGACCGCCCCCTTTACAGCAGGACTAATATAAAAGAAAAAGACTTTTTCATCATTACTTCCAACTACTCCCTTGGCACTTTTACAAGGAGAGCTGGGCAGTTATTGTTTTCATCGGAAGATAAACATAAGGGGAAGTATCAATAAAAAAGTAATTATCATAATAATTATAATAACCCAAACCAAAATAATAACAATGGAAGTAATAATCATAAAAAACATTATTACATCTTTCTTCTTTAGGTCTTTCACCCACTGAATCTTTTTAATGTGTAGGAGCTGTGGGTTTTCATCCATTCTGCCTTAAGCAGTAATTGCATTTGATTCGGCCTGCACAATTTTACCCATAATATTAGAAAGAGAGGAGAGTCATGCAGGGTGCTTATTATTGGTTATTATTAAAGATGGGGATCAGTGCCGTATCATGGGGTGCTGTCAGCCTGTCGCAGACTGCTTCCTTTCACTCACTTTCAGACTGCTGTGATGTTCAATCCGACTCTGATTTGAACCTAACGTCTGGCTATTTTTAACTGAGAAAACTACTTATTGGTCTCTCCTTCAGTTATGATTTTGGCTCCTTTTGTGACTTACACTATCAAGTTTATCCCCTGCATTTGGTCAATGTCATAATCAGAATAGAAACTGTGCCACATCTAGAAAGAAATGTATCTTTGTAACAGATAATCAGCAGTGTTCCCTCCCGTGGATTTGCCTCAGTTTGCAGAGTTGGCTGTACCCTGGCACCCACGCCCTAAGGCCCTTGCTGATTGGTTTTGGGGTAGGCACCTGGCAGAAGGAGGTACTTTTGTGGATTTTTGAGTAGTAACTAAGGGGAGGACCTCTCTGGCTTTGAAAGCCACAGGAATCCCGGTGTACACATTCTCTACAACGTGGAAGAAACCCTTTCCTCGGGGATGGAAGCAATATGAAAAACAGACAGAAGATCCTGACAGCTTTCAAGTCTCAGGCACGGCCGTTCCCCACCTTTCCTGACTTCCTGAGAGTCCCTGATATACTTTCAGCAAGGCCATTTCCTCCCAAATGGGTTTCAGTTGGACTTCTGTCCTTGGTTTTGCTGATAAATTGAGTGAACTGAGCCTTATTCAGGTAGAGGTTCTCATTATCATGGTAGTGTGATATACTCAGTGATCAAAAAGATCACGGGAACTCCCACTTACAGTGTTTTACTCTTTTAGATCGGAACACCATCAAGGTTATATCTATAATTAAATATTTCTTTTGTACGTTCTGACACATCTTCTTGAGTGGAAGAGAAGAGATGGAGTTACTGTGGGTGCCCTGGGAGTTGTATGGACTCTGAAAATGTGTCATGCACCAGGGTGTGACATTATGGGAAGAGAGACTGATATCCATTATGTGAAATTGCCGTGTACTGCAGTCTATTTCACTTCCCATTTGTCCACTGGATCCACCTGATGTCTCTAAAGACATCCATTGTTAGAGCTATATGAAATGTTCTTCAAGTTCTGAGTTTTATAAAGCCAATAGTCTATAATGAAACATTTTGAGAAGAGTTTCTCTTTGAGTGTGATTCTTGGAAATCATAAGTATGTGGCTGTGTCTATTGGACCAGAGTGGTAAGCAACTGTGTTTGCAACAGGGACTGATATCTAAAGGAGAGAACAGTGAGGCTGAGCCGAAAGACAAGGTGTCAGTGGTGTGAGGGGAGGGACAGAGCTCCATACAGTATGGTGGTCTTGTCCCCATGGCTAGTTCTATACATTCTTCCCAATGAGTAGAACTACTGAGTGGTTCTACACATGAGAAAGAAGAAAAGATCACAAAACAATGATCCCAAAACACCCCAAGATTTCAGAGTTTTTCACCTCCTCTGGTCCCCCATTAAAAAAAGCTTTGCTAGGCCTTGTTATATATGTCAGGATTACTTTGTTTCCCTTTTGAAATTCAAAAGGGGAAGACAGGCATGGAACACAGCCTGGCCATAGTATTTTGCAGAGACCTGAAGGCCACATCTATATTAAAGATCCTGCAGACAGTTGACCGACTGAGCAGAACATTGTGATTAAGAAGGGATTGAGTGTTTGCGGGTTGATAGCCAAAATTATCCTGGGCTAGCTTGGTCCCTTGAATGACCACTTGCTTTCAACCTCTGTATTTGACCTAACATTTTTCATGACTATTAGGTAAAACTCTTAGAATGACTGCTAAACTTAGCAGACCTCTGGCTTCCACCCACCTTAAAGTTAAGAATGGTATAATGTCTGAAACCAATAGAAAAGGTTTCCCTTCTTCTCAGTAGCCTGCTTACCTAATGTCCCCACCAATATATTTGCTAAATTTATTGATTTGTGTCTTATTCTTTGTTCTGTGGCTATGAAAGTTCATGTAAACTCTTCCACAGCAGAATACATTATTCATGGTAACTTGAATCTCTGTTCCTGGGTCATGTTCAGAATAAACTATTTCTTATTCCGTTAAAGCAGAGTAGTTATTTTGTATTGATAGTTGTGTGATGGTTTGACATGTATAGAGTTCCCATGTTTTAGAGGATGATGAGACCCAGCACACAGCATAAAATCCCATATATCATCTGGGGCTACAGGAAATGAGAAAAATCTTGAAGAGTGTTGTAGGTCTTGCAAAGTAGGTGCTATGGTTTGGATATGAGGCGTCACATGTTCAGGTATGAGAATGCAGGAATGTTCAGAGGTGAAAATATTAGATTATGAGAGCAGTAGCCTAATCAGTGGATTAATCCATTTGATGGATTGATACTTTGAATGAAATAGTGGGTGGTCTCTGTAGGTAGGTAGGGCATGCATGGCTGGGGCTGATAATAGCCCTGGATCTTTGCACTGAAGTTCTCTGTCTGCTTCCTGACTGTCATGAACTGAGCAGCTTTCCTCCTCCGGTGCCCTTCTGCTGTGATGTTTTGCCTCACCTTGGGCCCAGGGGTATGGAGTCAGGCAACCATGGACTGTTCCTCCTCTAAGTTGAATTTGTCAGGTGTTTTGGTCATAGAGACAAAAGCTAACACAGTAGGTTAGTCAATAGCTAACTGGGGAAAAATGATTTTTTCTCTTTTGACTGCTTATTATTCACTTAAGTGATATGCATCTTTAATAATTTCCCATTCTTTAAAATGCAAAGTCAGACATTAGGGGGTTGTTATTTCTTTTCTGTCCTTGGCTTAGCCCATGTTCTCAAACAAACATAGCATAAAACTCTTCTCCTCTGTGATGAGAGAGGGAAAATTGAGTGGAGGGCAAGGCTAACTTAGGAAACAGAAGACAGTCTTGACTCAGGAGGCAGGAAGGTGGAGACACTAGTACCCTTTCAGACCAGTCTCTCCAGGACTGTGTACCAGTTAACTCTTTGTTTTAGAAATCCTTGTTATCCACAGAATTTGCAATTGCCTCTATTAATATTGAAATCAGTGCAGATTTTTTGTTATTAAGTGATGACAATCTGAACCCAGGACTGAGATGGATTTGGATCACATAGCCGGACTCAGACCTGCCAGCTGGCAAGCTACATAGGTTTACATTACCTTTTTAGTACAACCACTTGAATTTGGGGAATTATATTTATTACTCATAGAAAAGTTTTAATCTTCTCTACGGTTCTGTGAAATAGGTACTACTTTTATTCCCGTTTTACCAGCATGAAGTTCTAAGCTCAAAATTGCACAGCTAGCAAATGTGAACTCTGGCTAGGACTATAATGTGCTCTTAATAAGGCTTTATTAGTGTATCATATACACACATAGAAAAGTATCCTTAAGTGTACAGATTGATAAACTTCACAAACTTAGCACCATATATGACCAGTAACCAGGTGAAGAGGTGGATTGTTCTGTGTCCCAGGAGCCCTCCTGTCACCTTGCTAGCCACTATCCCTGACAGGAGCAGCTATGCTCTTGACTTTTGACTATGGGCATAGAGTAGTTTTGCCTTTTTTGTACTTTGTATGTGGACTTCTGTGAGAGACATCTGTGTTGTTGTAGTTGGTTTATTCTGGTTGCTGTGTAGTATTTGATTGTTTGAATATACTCTATTTGATCAATGTTCTGTTGGTAAGTGCCTATGTAGTTTTTAGGTTTGGATATTAGTGATAGTACTGATATGATTTTCCCAATATATGCCTTTAGGTAAATATATTTATGTTTCTGTGGGTTTTGACCTAGGAGAGCTGCCATGTAATGGAGTAGGTGCGTGTTCATCTGTAGTAGGTCTTAGCGATCAGCTTTCCTAAGTAGTTGAACCACTTTATTTCCTCATCAGAGGTGCCTGAGTGTTAGGGTTGCTTCATGTTCTCGGCAGCTGGTATTTTCTGTCTTTTTCATTTTACCATCTTGGTGGACATGGAACAGTAAATATCATGCTGTGGTTGGCTTCAGTTTTCTTTTCCTGGTATGTGTTGATGTGTTTATTGATTATTTTATGTCCTGTCTTGTGAAGAGTCTGATCAAGCCGCTTGTTCATTTTGCCGTTGTGTTATCTTTTTATTACCAGTGTGTAGGAGTTGTTTATGTGTTGTGTCACTTGTTGGGTATGCATTTTGATTATGCTTTATACTTCTTTGAATTACCTTTTACTTTCTTATGGTGTCCTATAAAGCCACCACAAAGAACAGGAACGGTCTCAAATCAACATAGCTCAGTTTATTCATTATTTTCTTCTGTGGGTAGCACTTTTTGCGTTCTTTTCAGAAATCTTTACCTACTCTGAGGTCATAAAAGTTTTCTCTAATGTTTACTGCTTGCCTTTCACATTTGATCTGTAATCTCCTTGGACTTATTTGGATGTATGGTGTGAGGTTGGGAGTAAAGGTACATTTTTGCCTCCCACACAAATACCCATTTGGTCCAGCAACATTTACTAGAAAGGTCATGTATTCCCCCATAGAATGTGGTATCACCTCTGTCATAAAGAGATGGTGTTGTTTGTAGGGGGTGTTGTCACATATCCTGCTTGTTGACAGGATGTTCTTTTCACCATTATGCTATTTATGTGAGTAAACTTGTACTCCCCGGTTTGTGTGATTTGGAGAATTCTGTGTTTTAGAATTACATAGTATTTAAAATATTATCTTACACCCATTCACATATACGAAAGTAAAAACAGCATACAATCTGTTATGTTACGATTAATATTTTCCCTAGATAGTTAGATATATACTATTCTAAATTTGTTTAAGAGAAATATCTGTGTTCTAATTTTTCCCAAGTTTTATTTTTCAAGGGGCTTTCAATCACCTGTCAGTTACTTTCTTTCCATGATGGCCCAGATTTCGCTCATTCCTAGGTAGGGGGAGACACAGAATTGTCAGACATTCTGTATTGAAAACTCTTACTTTTGCTTTATTTCTAAATTTCACAATTTTCTATTGTGCAGATCTATGCTACACTGAAATGCTAAAAGCTTTGTTTGCTTCATTGAGTTTTCCAAAAAAATGTGTGATATTGATTCCCCGGCCTGAGAAGAATTTCTCATTTACTGTGATGTAACAAGGGGATAGGTTATATGATTTTTCCCCCTTGCTTTTGCTTTTGCTCTTGGTAGAAAGTTGAAAACTTCCAATTTGGTGGTTAAGTGAAAACATCTTCTGTTTTTCAGGAGTCATTGACTTACTATTTAACATTTACATTGTTAAGCATTTATTTTTTTACCTACTCCCGTCCATAGTAGAAAAATCTATAATTTTCTCAGTTTAAAATTTACTTTTTTAAGATATTACCCTGGGAAGTGCATTCCATGTAAAAGAAAAAAGAAGCTGATTCTTATTTGATGTGTCCAGTTTAAGGATAAGAAAAACAAGAAAGTGGTAATATGTGACTAAACCCGAAATGAGCTTCTCCATACCTCTCACCTTCTCTCTGGCTACTAGCATTACTATTATTTTTGGAAAAGAATATAATAAATCTTTCCACTGCTTCTTTTCACAGTAGAAAGGTTAGTGAGAGACAGATGCCAAAATCTAAGAATTAAACTGGGATTAAATATTAAAAAATCAATGCTTGGGGCTGGAGTGGTGGCTCGGCAGTAATGGTGCTTGCCCAGCATGTGCAAGTACACGGGTTCAAACCCCAACACCCACATACACAACTAAGTGTCAGAGCAACGAAGGCCATGTGAAAAACTCAATAAAAATTGATTCTCTCCGTCTCTCTCACTGTCCTTCGCTCTTTAAAAAAAAAATCAATGCTTTTCTCAGGCTGAGAAATATCTTAAAGATAAAACTGTTTTGATTTCACTAAGATACTGTGAAGGGCACTATTTTTATGAGGTGCCTCAGCTATTGATCTAATAATTGTGATAGTAATATAAAACACTATTCCTTTATAGGTAGGAAAATGGGAAACTTTTGTGCAGTGAGATATAAGGGAAAATGTGGTAGAATTTTGTGGAGGCCTTCTTTCAGAGGGAAGGGCTTTCTTCTATGGCTAGGTTCTTAGATGTAATGGCTGAAGCTCAGGCAGCTGTCTTGTAACCATGAAGATGAAGGCCAGATTTTGGGAAGTAGAGTGGAGAGTTAGAAAAGACCCAGGTTCTAGCGAGAAAGGAAGGAAAGGGCAGATACTGGGGAATGAAAATGACCAAAGCGGGGGCTCGAGCAATGGCTCAGCAGTTACAGCACTTGCCTGGCATGCACCAGGACGTGGGTTCGAAGTGTCAAAGCAACGAAAACCACATGAAAAAATAAATAAAATTGATTCTCTTTTTCTCTCACTGTACCTCTCTCTCTTTTGTAAAAGGAAAAAGAAAATCACCAAAGTATGCTGTGTGTGTACAAATATGTAACAACAAATCCCACTGTTATGTATAACTATAATGCACTAATTTTTAAAAAAAGGAAAAAAATAGGGCCCAAGTCCTAACCATACCAGTTAAGGATTGCTTTCTCCAGACTTCTTTACAGGGTTAAAGGAATAAACCTTTAAATTGTTGAATCCACTTTGGGTTTTCTGTCATATGTGGTTGGTCCTTATCTTATTGAACACACTATTTTTTTAATTTTTGAACAATCTTACAAGATTTTAACAAAATAATATAAAATGTGTATATATTCTGGATATTGCAATTATCCCCAGGAGTGCCCCCCCCAATTACCCTCCCTTATCCCTCCCTTCCCCTTCCCTCTATAACTCTAAAAAAAGTATTAGATTGTAAAGCATTACATCTTATCTGGATTTAACTCATGCTAATAGACCAACTTTCTCATTGTCCAGGAACTAGTCCCCACCTCCACAGATGAGTGGAGACAATCGACCCTTAGATCTCTGGGTTAAGCTGATTTTACTCATCATGATCTCTTCCATAGCCATCCATTTACCTTCGAAGG